>KN832554.1:607822-834684 GCA_000827205.1 Plicaturopsis crispa FD-325 SS-3
CTGTTGATTGACTTCAGCTGCTGACATCCTTCCATGCAGCGGCAGGAACTTCTAACCAACGCGTGCCTTGAGCGCGCTCTCCTCCCTTTCACACGTCCTTCGATATTAGGGAGCGTCTAGACACGGGTTGGTCGGGATGCTGCCAAGAGCAGAATCAAACAGTGCGTTCTCATTTTTACGCGTCGAACGCGAGGGACGCGCTGGGCGGCGTTGAGCGCCTAGCGACCTCTCGAGCAGCTCGCGTCGCCTAGCGTGCTCGCGTTCCAGCGTTGTTGATTGATTCCTGCTGCTGACATCCGTCTGTGTGAGAGCAGAAAGTCCTGAACGACGCGCGCTGTCAACAGCACTCCGATCAGTTTGCTGCGAACGCAGATACAGCCTAGCACTCACGCGTGCCGTCCTATCTCTCGCGCGCTCCGGCCTTGCTCCCTTGCTCACCATCCCAGCTCCCGCGCGCGCCAATCCTGCGCCAATTCTCCTATCTTTCGCGCGGGCCAGCGCACCGTCCCAGCTTCTGCGCGTACCGTCTCAGCTCCTGCAGCTACCGTGGACGGCAGCCCAGTTTCCGCCATCGTTTCGTGCAAAATTTTGTGCACGAGTTCCTGAACCTTGACTCTCAAATGCTGGCTCGGTGCCACACGAGAGGTCTACTCTCTCAAATACAACGACTCGCTAGTCCGTTCCATCATCCGCGAGCAGCGCGACCTCGACAAACACATCCGAGCTCTAGAAGCTACGCTACCCGCCGATGCCCACGCCGACCCAGACCACATCCCGCTCGCGCTGCTCCTCTACCAGACCGCGATAGCGCGCAACAAGCGCTCCCTGCTCACGTACCACGCGCACCGCTCGGACTGCCTGCGCGACATGTACTGGGCGACCGGCTGCGCGCAGCCGCACCTGCTCGGCGACGCGGACACGCGCGCGAAGCTCGCGCCGCACGAGGTCAACTTCCTGCGCGCGTACGCGGCGTCGACGATCGCGTTCCGCGAGACGCTCGCCGCTGAGCTCGACATCACCGCAGGCATCACGCACCCGCCGAAGGACCTACGTGTGCATGTGCGTGTCGTACGCGACTGCGAGACGATACAGACGGAGCTCGGCGCGGTGGACTTTACGAAGGGCCAGCGGTTTCTTATACGACTGCAGCGACCCCGTGCGCAAGGCGTTCAACTGGCTTACAAACGCCCGGGACTCAGAGCTGAGCATCACGCTCGTGGCGCCGGAGCAGAGCGCGCGTCTGGCAGGCGTGGTGAGTATCCTCCTGACGCGCGTGACGTAGTTTGGTGATCGAGGCGCAGCCGAGCCCCTACACGCGAGACGGCGACGACAAAACGAGACGCCTCCTGGCGTCTCGTTGTCGCTTTCCGGCCGCCGCCCCCGCCGCCTTCCTCCACCCACGGCCCTGGCGTCTCGCGTGGGCTGCGAGGCCGTGAACGCGAGACAACGAGACGCCTCCTGGCGTCTCGTCTTCGCTTTCCCCCCGCCGCCGCCTCCTTCCTCCACCCACGGCACACCACCACGGCCCTGGCGTCTCGCGCGGGCTGCGAGCCTGTGAACGCGAGACGGCGACGACACAACAAGACGCCAGGAGGCGTCTCGTCGTCGCTTTCCCGCCGCCGCCCCCGCCGCCTTTCTTCACCCCGTGCACGCGAGACGGCGACGACGAGACGAGACGCCAGCAGGCGTCTCGTTGTCGTCACTCTACCCGCCGCCCCCGCCGCCCTCCACCCTCAGCAAACCACGACGGGCCCGCCGTCTCGCGCGCGCACGCAAGACGACACGCCGCCGCCGCCTTTTCTCCCACCGCGCAGCAGCGCAAATCCCCCTTAGTGCAAAATTACGGGTGCAACGTCTCGTGCGCGCCGCCGCCCCTCCCTTCGCGCGTCGAGCACGATGATGGGGATGCGGGGCTGACGGGGTTTCGCGATGCGTTCGCTGAGGCGCCCGAGTTGAAGGCTATGAAGCTGTCGCTCACGCGTCTGCCCACGGGCGGCACGCGGCTCTCTGCGACTATCAGGAGGCTAGACGTCAGCCTCACGACGTACACCGCCCCGCCGTCCTTCTCAGCCTCCTCATTCATCTCCCTCATCGACGGCTTACCGTTGCTCACAGACCTCTCCGTCACGCTCGCCTCCTCGGATCTAAGAGAGTTCATACCGGAACCGTACTTGGCGCGGATCGCATCCGCACCGCACCTCAAGTCGCTGACGCTCGCCGTCTCGCCCGAGTCGTCGAGAGCCGGAACGCTCCGAGCGAGGCGAATGTCCAGCAGCGCAGATACAGCCCAGCACTCACTCGTGCCGTCTCATCTCTCGCGCGCTCCGACCTTGCTCCCTTGCTCACCATCCCAGCTCCCGCGCGCGCCAATCCTGCACAAATTCTCCTATATTTCGCGCGGGCCAGCCCCAGCTCCTGCGCGTACCTATGAGGGTCAAACTGCACATTTAATTGACCGCGCGCGCGCGCAAACTTCGGAGCGCGCAAATCAAGTTTTTTTCGTATCTTGTGCATATTTCGTGTCTACATCGAAAGTAGGGGTTCGTGGACCTTGTACCGTAACTAGTGGGTGTTCCCAAGCCATACCTAACCATAAATAAGCCTTGAATGTAAGAGAAATGGGGTCAAGCCTAAAATTTGATAACTTGAGCACTGATATTTCCTGAGGAAGACAGAAGCTAAGTGCAGCTCGTAGAGGATGAAAGTAAATGAACACACCAGTGTGCTGATACTGGTGAGGCAAATCGGTACAGGGTCTGGCTACACTGGCATATGGCCGTGGCTAACCAGACAAGGTCTACAGGTTCATAATCAGACACTGATTTACATTGAAAATCGGACACACCCAGCAGTACAGGCATGTCTGCCCCGTACCCAAGCCCCGACGCCTTAGAAATATGGGGCTATGCACACACGCACCGAGGTTGGCAGGCCAGTGGCTACTAGGGTAGGGCCGAGTCCGAGTCAATGGAACCGGAGTGGTGGCAGCAACAAGTGACCATACACAAAGACCTAAGTAGGCAATGCGAGAAGGTCCATATAGGGAATGTTGTCCTGCTGTCCGGCAGCGGGCGTCCAATCCTTCGTGCTGTATCATAGAGGTCGGCGACGTTGAGGGCAAGTTGTTTATCGTCCGTCGCAGTGGCCGGATATCGGAGTCGGCACTCGGAATCCAAGCCAAACACCGTCGTCGCCATGACTGACGACGACCTCGAGCTCACAGGTATTAATGTCATGATGGAATGTCGGTGGCCATAAGGGAAGGCACTTGAAGGCTTGGGGAACCCTAGTAGTAAGTAGTTTCTAGTAATACATTCTATTTTGCGCGCGCACTTGAATTGCGCGCCCGAGTTATGCGCGGAAATAATTAAAAGTGCACTTGGCCCACCATACGTACCAGGTCTTGCGCGCATTAGCCATTGGCCCAGCTTCCATGCATCCCAGCTCCCGCACGCGCCATCCCAGCTCCTGCGCGTGCCAGTCCTCCGCGAACCTTCCTGTTTTTCGCGCGGGCCATCTAACATCCAGCATGCACCGACCTTGGTCTAGCGATTACTGGCCCAGCTCTTGCGCGTACCGGCCAGCCCAGCTCCCCTGCACGCCATCCCAGCTCCCGCGGATGCCTGTCCTCTGCGAACCGTCCTATCTCTCGCGCGAACCATCCCACATCCAGCGAGCACCGGCCTTAGTTCTGCGCTTTGCGCAGCAGCCGAAACAACTCAACGTTGGCCCAGGCTATATAGATAAGTAGAAAGACGATTCGTACAGATAGCATCTAGAAGGCAGATATACAACATCTGGGTTACAATAGATCAAGTGTCCCAATTAACTCCCTAGAAATCCAGACTCTCTCATGAAGGAGATCCACGACTCATCCATAGCAGACTCCCCAGCCATCAAGAAATCTAAATCGGTAAAATTAGCGGAATCTACAGTCGATTGGTGTTCCGGAGCACCGTACGCCATGTCGTCCTGTGAAGGGCTGAAGAAGGCAGACCTAGGTTCGAATGTCGGGACGGGGAAAGTACCGTTGGTGGGGATAGTAGACGGATGTGATGGTGTGGACCATGCTGGTGATGGTGCCGCTGGCATCGAAGACGGCGGATACTGCGGGGGTGGCGGCGGCGGGGGAGGCAAGGTCGATTCTGGCGGCTGTTGCTGGGGCATGGCGAACGGCGACGGGGAGAATGGCCTATACGACGTGTCCTCGTGTGATGTATACTGCTCTCCATAGTCATTGCGAATGGGCGAATGCTCGTACTCGTGCTCTGGGGGCGCCGAGCCGCTGCTCTTCGTCATCGCTGCATTGGCATTGGGATGAAGGGACAGGTATTCTACGAGCGACGGGTGGACATCCGCAGGAGGCGAGTCCTGGGAGGACGTCGACGGAGAGGCATCCGCATTGTGGGCACTTAATGTGTTATCGTGTTTTTGTCCTTGCTTGGAGAGAATCTTGACGACCACGACACGGGTCTGTCCAGCAAACAAGGCAAGTTGGTCATCACCGTCTTCGTGCAATGCGTGTATACTGCGATCGACGTTTGGCAATGGGCTGCCACTTTGATATTGGGAATACACCTGTATTGCCTTCTCTCGCAATCGAGTCAAAATGGCCTATTGCAAAGTAAACCATCAGAGATGATGTGCACAACGGGTGATAATATCGCATACCAAGCCGGTTTGTCGACGTCGATTGGAGGTCGCTCCCTTCTCGAAAAGTTCTACGGCGAGCCCAAGCTCCACGAAAGCAGTGGCCGCCATACTTGATGAAGGCGACCGTGTGACTATGGACCCGACAATTATCTAGAAAACTCTCGTGAGATGAGTCGAAGGTGATGTAGGGGAGTGATGCACTGACAGCAGAGGAAAAGAGATGTGTCCAGATAGCCCACCACCGCAAGCAAAAATCCGGGAACCGTTCGTAATGTTCTACGTGTAGCAAGCTAATCAACCGCTGCGAGGAGAAGGTATATCACGCAAGCATACGAACCAATAGCGTGTTTAATGACGGCGGACGCACATCGATAAGTTGCGAGGAACGACGGCGCGTACTGACTGCGTAGAGGGTTCGCCGGGTGATCTAGCAAGGCCTTCGCAAAGAAACTTCTATGCAAGTACAACATGCCTAGAGAAACCAGTAAGCGACGAGTACTGCGACAAAACACGAACATATTACACTCAACTGATTGAACGGAAATATAGAGCGAGACAACCTTGCAAATAAACAGATACTGTACAGTGCTGGTCACTCGCGGGTCGAAGTTGTGGCGGAGGCACTAGTTCTCGGATCTGCATAAATAATGAATGTCAGCTATGGGCTCGGCTTTCAAGCTGCATATTGACCTTGCGATCGAGCTCAAGTATACTGTCATATTGAGGCGGAATAGCCGTCAACGTAACCTCTGTTACGGGCGCGAGTACCTGGTAGGGCCTGTTATACGGATATCTGGATAGATACCTAAACCCGCTCCACATACCTCCTTCGCAAACACATACTTCCAATCCCAGACTACCGTAGGCCATGGGTCATTTCAACTCGGCAAATTTATAGACCTTGCATTGGTACATACCTCCCGGAACGCGATGACCATCCTTATCGATGGTCTGCTCTTTATCTTGAGGCCACTCGCAGTCCACATAAGACAAGCGTATGGACGGTGGACGGCCAAGAGCAAGGCTCTGTCAAGTGACATGCTAGATTAGTTTCGTAAATAGGATGGAGTAAAGCTGTACGGACGTAGAATGTTTCCGCGGCAAACATCTCCCAGAATAGTGAGCGCCTCCGCTGCACAGTTTTGTGGTCTAAGTTCCATCGGGCGCTGTCACGGTCTGTGCATAAAAGAAAAGAGCGTGAGGTACTCGTGTTTTGATCTTGAGAAGATTAAGCAACGCACGGAGGCCAATCTGCATCGACGAATTGCAAATGGAGATGAATAAAGCATTTGCGAAAAAGTGCTTCACGACGTACACCCTGTGATAACTTGGATGCGAGAGAGAAGAGTGACCATGTGCCGTCCAAGGTATATCGACGGCCTGCAAGACTATAGTATAGGCCCATGACCAGAAGAGCCTGCACGGTAGCTATTTCCTTGGAATCGAAGACACCGCGCAGAACCAAAGCGCTGCGCCCGAGCTGAAACCAGGATTCGGCCTCGTCGTTGTAAGGCGGGAGCGTGAGGTCCATAAGAGATCCAACAGCAAAAACATAGTACAGAACCGCTAATTTGTGTGGCGATATAGAGACGGAGGGCTTGATGCCGTCTTGTATCTCCTGCGCGACCTTGTAAGTGGGAATCAAGAAGTCTTCGATGAGTTCGTCACGCTGTATAGGCTTGATCGACGAACACGCCTGTTCGATGAACGTCTCGCAGAGCGACCATGCGCGGGGCTGAAGGGGAAGGAAGTTGTACAGGATGTCGAGCGAATTGGCCTTGTGCCACGCGCCTCCAGACATGAAAGGGAAAATATGCGACAATTGAGCTACGTCCGCCGACACAGGGAGAGACTCTTCTTCGTCTAAGCGGTCTTCGCCTCCGATACCAGCGCCGGCCTATGCGATAACCACGCTTGAGATTGATGACCAAACTGTTCTTGAGATAACGCACCAATAATAACGCCTCGGTCCCGGCCGTGTGTCCAAAATACGACCCCGTGTCACCATCCACACCATCCTCTATCGTCAACGTTCCTAAGGCGTCGATGGTCTCGTGGAGGTCCGTCGAGTAAGGTTCTGGCTCTTGTACCCGTGCATTCTGAGCGTCAGAGCCAAATTTCACTGTGAGGAGTTCGCCCTGTAGGAGCGGGTGCGTCTCGTTCGAGACTTGGGCTTGAAGTATAGCTAGCGCGTCCTCCAGCAGGCGGATTCGCTGCCCCATGTCCGCAATTGTGCGGTGCAATTGTTCGGTACTAGCGAGCACCATTCTAACGAAGCTTCAAATGTATACAGGTGAATTGTTGCAAGAATTTAAGTACCTTGTTCCCTGACCCGTAGAAAGGCTGCCATTTGGGCATATATTGTGGCATCCTGCGAGCCGGTAAGCAAGAAGATCACTCCTACTTTGTTGACAGGCAGACCTCGTCGAACACAAGAGCCACCTACATCGTAGTTTAGTCTTTGCCTTTATAGCAGAATTGGATCCACGAACAAGGGAGCTTTTTATCGCATTTCAACTTCAGCCTTCGCGGTTCTTGTGAGTGCAATTTATCGCGTCAAGTTCCAGTGACAAACGCACCTTGTGCATTCTGCACAACTAATCTATTTCGGATGGAGATAACGTTAGACAAGGCTGAGAACCATAAACTATTCGTGTACGCACTTCTCCTTTTGCACGTCTGCTGTCAACCGGACTTAGTTTCTTGTACGATCGGCGAGGCGCTGCGGTATTCCTGGTCAGAACCGGATCCACAGGCATTCTTGTTCAACCGTATCCACAGGGTACAGAGAGAAAAGCGTCCTACAATACAGCGTGTTAGAGAAAACTTCACATCAACGCTTCGCCAACTCGGACACCTTCATAATCACTGAGCAGGAACAGTTTGTAGCGGTTTCCAGGTCGCCGCAGGTCGCCGCCGGGCCTGGATCCACGTGGCTGCCACCCGAAACGCCACATATCTTGATGCCAAAAACTCTATCTCTCAGATCTCTCTCGTCGATTGCTGGGTCGGTGTGCATAGGTTTTTCGAGCGCGACGTCCTCGATGGACGCGAAAAGCCCACGAAATGAACTACGATGCCCCGCTGCCAATGCTATATTGGTAGAAAGACAGATTATATAGATAGCATCTAGAAAGTAAGTATACAGCATCTGGGCTACAGTGAGTCAAGCGTCCCAATCAGCCCTCCAGAAATCCAGACTCCCTCATAAACGAGATCCACGACTCATCCATGGCAGACTCCCCGGCCATCAAGAAATCGAGGTCTGCAAAGTTTGCGGCATCGGACTCTGCCAAAGGTGGGTATTCCGGAGCACCGTATGCCACGTCCTCGAAAGGGTTGAAGAAGGTAGACGTGGGCTCGCATGTCGGAACGGGAGGGGCATCATCTGTTGGAAGAAAAGGACATGATGGTGTGGACCAGGCCAGCGGGGGTGCCGCTGGTATCGAAGACGGCGGGTGCGGTGGAGGTGGTGGAGGTGGCAACACCGAATCTGGCGGCGATTGCTGGGGCATGGCGAACGGCGACGGGGAAAACGGCCTGTACGTGTCCTCGTGCTTTATACTATGCTGCTCCCCATGGTCTTTGCGAATGTGCTCGTGGTCGTGGTCGTGGTCGTGGTCGTGCTTTGGGGGCGACGAGCCATTGCTCTTCGTGGTTGCTGCATTGGGGTTGGGATGAAGGGAGAGGAACTCTACGAGGGACGGGTGAACATCCGCGTGAGGCGAATCGTGCGAGGGCGTCGAGGGAGAGGCGTCCGCATCGTGGGCATTCGATGTGTAATCATATTTTCTCTTTTGCTTGGAAAGGATTTTGACGACCAAAACTCGAGTCTGCCCACCGAACAAGGCGAGCTCATCGTCACCTTCCTCTTGCAGTGTGTGTATACTACGATCAACGTTCGGCAAGGGGTTTCCACTTTGGTATTGAGAATACACCTGTATCGCCTTGGCTCGAAGCCGCGTCAAAATCGCCTATGGCCAGAGGAATTATCAGTCGATGCGCACGATGAATATGATGATAATGCATACCAAGCCACTTTGTCCACGTCGATTCGATTTTGCCCCCTTTTCGAAAAGATCCACCGCAAGCCCGAGCTCTATGAAGCAAGTGGCCGCCATACTTGAGGAAGGCGACCGTGTTACTATGGACCCGACGATTATCTAGAACACCCATATCAGATCATTCGAGGCTGACGCTAGAGACGAGTATACTGACAGCGGATGAGAAAAGATGTGTCCAGATTGCCCACCACCGTAGACACAAGTCCGGGAAGCACTCATAATGGTCTACAAACAGCATGCTAGTCAAGCAAAGACGGTTTATCATTAGGTCGCACGTACCGATGGAGAGTTTGATGACAGCAGAAGCACAGCGATAAGTAGCGAGGAACGACGGCGCATATTGACTACGCAGAGGATTCGCTGGGTGGTCGAGCAAGGCCTGCGCAAAGAAGCTTCGGTGCAAGTACATCATGCCTAGAAAGACTAATAAGCTACAGGTACTGCGACGGAATGCAGCTGTTACACTCAACTGATAGAACGGAAATGTGAGATGACGCGGGTTTGCAAGTAAAAAGACGGTGTAATGTGTTGATTGTCTGAGAAGTTTCGGAGCTGTGGCGGGACCATCAGTTCTCGAATCTGCAAACGAGTGATGTTAGATATACGCTCTCGGCATTCGGATTGCACACTGACCTTGCGATCGAGCTCGAGAATGGTTTCATATTTTGGCGGAACAGCCGTCAAAGTTTTCTCGGTTATAGGTGCAAGCACCTGCGACGCGTCAGGATACTAATGATGGGACTTAGATTTACCCCACATACCTCCTTCGCAAACATGTACCTCCAAGCCCAAACTACCATAGAGTGCACGTTAGTCTACCTCAAACAATCAATGGGCCATTATCATATTGGACGTACCTCCTGGTACGTGATTACCATCCTTGTCGATTGTCTGGTCTTTGTCTTCGGGCCACTCGCAATCAACATAGGATAAGCGTATACACGGTGGACGGCCAAGGGCAAGACTCTGTTGAAAGGACACGCCAGATTAGTGGCGTAAGTAGAGTATAGGAGAGCTGCACGGACATAGAAAGTTTCTGTGGAGAATATTTCCCAGAATAGCGTGCGTCTCCGCTGGACGGTTTTGTGGTCCAAATTCCATCGGGCGCTGTCGCGGTCTACATGAAAGGAACGTGAGCTAGCTGTACGTATATTGGTATTGAGAAAGTCGAGCAACGCACGGAGGCCAATCTGCATTACCAAAGTGAAGGCGAAAATGAGTATTGAGTATCCGATCAGACAGCGAATCTACGCACGCCCTGTGACAGCTTCGCTGCGAGAGAGAAGAGCGACCAGGTGCCGTCCAGAGTATATCGTTGGCCGGCAAGACTGTAGTAAATGCCCATCAGCAGGAGAGCCTGAACAGTAGCGATTTCCTTGGAATCAAAGACCCAGCGCAAGACCAAGGCGCTACGCCCCAGTTGAAACCAGGATTCAGCCTCGACGTTGTAAGGCGGAAGCGTGAGGTCCATAAGCGATCCAACGGCAAAAACGAAATATAGAACTGCCAGTCTGTGCGGCGATATATAGACGGAGGGATTGATGTTGTCTTGTTTCTCCTTCGCGGCTTTGTAGATGGGGATCAGAAAATCTTCGACGAGCTCTTCGCGCTGGATAGGCCGGAACGAGGAAGATGCCTGTTCGACAAATGCTTCGCAAAGTGACCATGCACGGGGTTGTGGGGGAAGAAAGTTGTACAGAATGTCGAGGGATTTGGCCTTGTGCCACGCGCCTCCCGACACGAAGGGGAAGAGATGCGACAGTCGAGCGACGTCCGCAGACACAGGGAGAGATTCATCGTCGTCTAAACAGCGTGCGCCCCTCATATCAGCGCCGGCCTATACGATACCAAACCAAGTATCAGACCAACGACTGCATCAAATTGAGATTAGCATACTAGCAGCAACGCCTCGGTCCCGGCTGTGTGTCCAAAATATGCTCCCGTGTCACCACCTACACCTGCTATCGTTAATGTTCCGAAGGCATCAATGGTGTCGTGGACGTCCGTCGCGTGAGGTGCTGGTTCTTGTGCTAGTACCTCACGAATGTCAGGGCCAAATTTCACCGTGAGGAGTTCGTCTCGTAGTAGAGGGTGCGCGTCGTTCGATACTCCGGCTTGGAATATAGCTAGCGCATCCTCTAACTGGCGGATTCGCTGACCCATGTCGGCAATCTTGTGGTGCAATTGTTCGGTGTCAGCGAGCACAAATCTAACAATGCTTCAGAGATGAATACTGCAGATTTATTACAAGAGCTCAAGTACCTTGTTCCTTGGCCTGTAGAAAGGCTTCCATTTGGGCAAATGGTATGGCATCCTGCAAGCCGGTAAGCATAAATAAAGACCCTCCTATTCTATTGACAAGCGAACCTCGTCTGACACAGGAGCTACCTACATCAAAAGTTTAGTCTTCACCTTCAAAACTGGATAAGCACGAACATGGTAGTTTTTTGTCGCATTTCAGCTTCAACCTCCACGGTTCTTGTGAGCGCCATGATCACGTCGACTTTAATGGACAAACGCACCTTCTACATTCTGCACAGCTAATCTATTTCAGACAAAGAACCATTAGACACGCGTGAAGAGCACGAACTATTCGTGTACATACCTCTCCTCTTGCACGTCTGATGTCGATCTCTTCGTCCGTACTCAACTTCCTGAACGATCGGCGAGACGCTGCGGCATTCCTGGGAAGATCCACGGGCATTGTTGTTCAACCACGAAGTACGGAAAGAAAGGCGCCCTACAGTGACATTCAGTATACAATGCAGCGTATTCAAGAAGATATGGTCGTGAAACAAGTTGGAGCAGCAAACAGGAGAACTCTGCCTCGACGCCTCCCGCGGAGTGACCCACAGCGGCCTACAACGGACAACGGGGGTTTCAAGTGGATGCCGGGGATTACAAACCGTCACGAGCACGTGGCGACTGACTCGCCGAATGTTTACGCAAATCTCGGTTGAATCTCGGAGCCGCAAGATTACAAGTCGCGACGCCGCTAAATTTCGAGCAAAAACATGTTATTGTGCTTGAAAGATATGGTACGGGAATTAACATTAGCTGTACAGATTTAATGGCCTATATATCACTGACTGCGTGAACTAAGTGAGGTCGATGGTCTCCAGGAGCTCGTAGTTCGCGCGCTTCCGCTTCTGAGGTTGGGGCTGGGCAGAAGGAGCTGCTGACGCTGGACCCGAAGCAACCGAGCTCGTCGACGGTACGACCATGGATGCAGTAGGCCGTGATGGTCCCGCAGCTGGTGGCACAATGGGGTTCGAAGGGATGCGTGTTCCGACGGGTACTGGACCACCGTTTATACGATTCATTAGTTCGTGATAGTCGTTCTCGAAGATCATCTTTTGCGTTTGCACATCCGGACTGATGGCATTCAGAATGGACAGCGCTCTGGCTTGCTCGGCTTTCCATTTGGACGGCTCGACCAGCGCCTTTGTCTTCGACACCTGTGTCATCACCCTCGTCAAGTAAGACACTAAAATAACATAAAACACGTCCACGTACCGTCAATCCCTGCGGGGTGGTCCGAATCATGTCCCATGTCGCGACCGAGCGGCCCCCGTATTTCGCCAGCTGACCTTCTACGTGTTTTCGCTTAGGGGCACCTATACGGCTCATAGAAAGTATGCTTTCCGGACTCCCCGTTAGGAATCGTTTGACTCGCACGCAGTGCTCGCATTGGCATGTATTTCGCTCGACGATGGCCAACAGATTACCGGGGTCCGCAGGCTTCGCGCCCAAGATCTTGTTCACGAAAGCCAGCATGATCCACTTGAAAGTGTGTCGGTACGGGTCCGTAGTCACTGATATCTTCCGGCGTTGCAGCACGGTGCGCACGTCCGTGATGAGGGGCACCATGAAGTCCTTGATGTATTTCTCCGTCATGGAGGCACCGTCGGCGCGTAGCACGCGCGAAAATAGCTTCACAGGACTGTGTCCGGTGTCGAGGCAAAAATTCAGAAGAGCGATAACGGAGTTGCGGTTCAGTGCAATAGCCGACCGTTGGATTAAGTCGTCGACCAGTTCCGAGGAGATCGTGGGGACGGAGATGGCGTGCTCGGGCTTGAAGCCGTGGGTGGTCTCATACGATGTTAGTCGTTTGATGATAGCCCGACATAGCGCCTCGCTTGGCGGCCATGATTTGATTCTTGGAATCATACGGCCGATGAGCTTTTGATTCCCGGTGTCCAAGCACAAATTGAGAAGGCCGAGGATAGAGTCATGGCTCGTGCCAGTGCAGCGATTGACAAGGTCTTCGATTAGTTCCGCAGAGATCGCGTGGACGGAGAGTGTGTTCTCGGGTTTGGATTCATGTACGGACTCCTTCGCGGTCAGCCGTGCAATGAACGCTCGGCAGAATTTCTCGTTAGGCTGCATTACTTTGACCTTGCGAATTATCCTCCCAATGAGCTGAGGGTTCCCCGTCTCTAAGCATAGATTGAGAACACTGAGGACGGAATCGTGGCTCATGCCATTGCATCGTTCGACCAAGTCGTCTACCAATTCAGTAGATATCGAGGATACCGACACTGGGCTACCTGCCGTGAGACCGAGTTCGGCATGGTGCGCGATAAGTTGTTGGATGAACGCCCGACAAAGTGCCTCGTTGACCGGCAGCCTTTTAATCTGAGGGATAATACTATAAACGATCATGGTAAGTAGGAGCCTTCGAATGACCTGAAAAGGATACTAACACTTCGCGAAATAATTTTACTCCGCCGCCCAAAGCAACCGCCTCAAATATGGCGGAGAATTCATCGGCGGTCGGGACTTTACGGTCGATTTGCTGCATATACAGTTGGAGCGCGGCGAGGCTGAGCGCCTCCATCCCGGGCACGGCGGAGGGCCCGGCCGAAGGAGGCTGAATTTTTTTGAGCAGTGGGACCAGAGGAATGAGCACGTTGACGGCGCGTTGACGAGCCACATCCACAGAGATGCCTTTCGTAGAAGCCAATTTCTCAACTATAACGGCAGCGAGCTCCCTATTCTCCGTTTGAAAGCACGCGTGGAAATAGCTGAGAGCCAATGCTGGAGTAGGGATATCCTGAGGCGGAGCCGGTCGGTTGTAGGCGAGCCCGTAGCTGTAAGAAGGCACTTGCGGCGCGGGTTTTGGCGCTGTCCCTGGTACAGGCTTGTAAAAGTCTGTTTTAGAAATTGCTGACGAGAGAAGCTCGGTAACAACGCGGTCGACGTCGGCAGGATCGGTCTCAGATTGGCACAGCATGTTCTTGTCGGCATGAAGAGAGGTAGCGAAGGAGACCATGAAGGACGAGTCGGCGACCAGAACAAGCTGTGGCAGAATGCTAGACAAGAATGATAATGGAGGTTAGCGGTGTATATTAGGGAAGAGTAGAACAAATGTACGAACACATCCTTAAGGAAGGGGGCACCTCCGCCGTCACGGGAGATCTCGACAATAAGCTTTTCTTCGTTCGCAACAGGCTTAGAGATGCTTTTGAAGAATGCATCCCGTTTTTCGTATGCCCACGTAACGCTGATGATATCTGGCCTCTCCGCACTCAGGCTCACCAGCGCCTTCAACAATTTGTATCGACCCATGTTGGTAGGGTCATACTTCAAAACGTCTTCGAGGCTGTAAAGAGCAGTGAGTTTGGTGCACCAAAGCTGGAGAACAGTGGGCTTACAAAGTATGAATATGCGCGAAACCGAAGCGCAAAGTTGCCGCTATTGTCTCATCGACACCAATCAAATCGACACGTTTGTTGGCACCGCACACGGCCGCAGAGCGAAGCCAGAGAGCAACGTCGCCCCAGCCACAAGCGGCATAGTGCAGACCATTGATCGCATCTGCGCCTGAAAAGCGTTGACATTTCACACCGCGAAGGAGGAATTCCACGAGAAGGCGTTCTTCTTTGTTTGCGCGGCGCGAGGTCGATTCCATGAGGGTTTCGACGGCTATTGAGGGATCGTCGCGGTATTCCATGTCCGCATTATGGCAATGCGGCCAGATGACGAGGACGGAACGTCTATACCCTGTGTACAAATGAGGTCATGCACGGTAGGTGAGTGAACCCGGACTCACATTGCTCCATCGAGCCCGCGTACTAGACGTGGACATGTTTGTGAGCAATAGCTTTACCAGCATACAGGTCGAAAGATCACTCACGTTGCCTTGGTAGCCTTCATACTCCTGCTCGTCAGGATCGCCGTCTTCAACGATATCCCTGAGGTCTTGAGGAATAAACTCGCTGTCATCCAGCTCGTCGCCGTCGTCGAGCTCGTCGCTGATTAGGGTCCCGTCGAGTTCAACGAGATGATTAATTGTCATCGTGCGCTCCTCAACTTCGCCCATCGTCGCATCGTCGCCGCCGCCATACTCGTCTTCGTCTTCGTCCTCGTCCCAATACCCATAACGCCTACGGCCATAGCGACCGCCGCCGCCATAACGCCCACCACCATAACCATGATAGCCAGTATCTTCAGCGGATCCCGTGAGGTGGCACT
Source organism: Plicaturopsis crispa FD-325 SS-3 (assembly GCA_000827205.1). Classification (NCBI taxonomy): domain Eukaryota; kingdom Fungi; phylum Basidiomycota; class Agaricomycetes; order Amylocorticiales; family Amylocorticiaceae; genus Plicatura; species Plicatura crispa. The sequence goes on from KN832554.1 coordinate 623,017, forward strand.
CTAGACTCGCAAGCGCAAGATGGAGGTTGTGCTGCTTCGCAAGTGCTTCAAGTAGCGCAAGCTTATGCGCGTCGACGCCTTTCAGCGCTGTCCGCTTCAAAGTGGCTTGTGCGTAGTGGTGGTCTAGTAGATAAATTATCTTCTCCGGTGGTGCCGCAGTCTGTTGCCACGATAGCAAGACGTGGCGCAGCTTTCCGACGACAGCGTGCGACTCAGGGAGCGAGGGAGGGATCGCAGCAGGATTAGTATGCAGGAGATTGTAGGATATGGCTAGGCGGTAGCCGGAGGTAATAGGCTTAATTTCGTGCGTAACGTCGGTATACCACGCGAGGACAGAGGTTTGCATGGGGCTCTTTGGACCGCCGGAGGCCATGGTGGCGTTGAGCTCGCCATGCGAGAGTACGGCTTCACCACCTGTGAAAAACGACGGCAGGACCACAACAATTGTGGCGAACATCCCAGCCGCCTTTTCGGTGCTGAAATTGTGATCAGTTGACAATGCAACGCGTCTGATGATAGACCTACTCTTTGTGCGGCAGGAAACTGCTATTATCGTGAGCATATACAACACGCGGAGCGAGTAGAAGAGAAACTTACTGAGAACCGGTCTCGTATAGCAGCAATTTGTACGGCTCACATCGCGGCTTACTTGACTTGAAGTCAACTCCCAATGTGGTACAGACATCCTGAACAACGCTTTGCATCCAAGCGTTCCAGGTCGGGTTATCAAAGTGCAGCTAAAAGGTACATGAGCAACGCGATAAGCCGACTCTCGCAAAAGCTTACCTTGGACGCGTCAATTTCCCAAGTGTCTCTGACAGTCGTGTCCACGACAGTGCGTTCGCCTTTACCGAAAGGTGCGTGCTGACTGCACGCGACGATGGCCTGCGCATCGCGTGAAGAAAGCGGCAGGCCGACGTGACCGAGACCATCGACACGAAGGACGGGATTTGGTGCATCGGCATAGGACCTGTAAGAGGAAAATGTTCCAGTAAATTCAAGCGGTCCGGCCAGAATTTCCTCGAGGTCGCCCTGTAGATGACGGTCAGAAACGGGATAACAGAACATGCTGAATACGCACCCTGATATCAGTAGATGGATTCTCTACCAGGGGTTCGTCCGGCTCTAAGTCTTCCTCTTCCTCCTCGTCTTCATCGTCATCATATTGCTCCTCGTCGTCTCGCCCATCCTCCTGCTCCAGTTCTTGTGCATCTCCGGACTCCATGTCAGCATCAACATCTTCATGTCCTACAGCGCCTAAACAGTCCTGCAGAAGATCTGCGGAGACTTCCCCGTCTAATGTGACAGGTCTCTTGTCGTCCGTTTGTTCCGCGACACCAGCCATGTTATCGTCTGCAGTGTCGGCCAGCGTATCGGCGCGTCCATCTTCTGTCGCGTCCGAGATAGCTTGGCCTTTGGATATGGTTTCCTGTAAGTCGTCGTGTACAGCCTCTTCGTCCTCCTAAACAAACGCAATATTGATTACGATGCATGTATTGATTGACACAAGATTTCCGCTACGCACGTCGTCGATCCTTTCCTTCCCAGGAGACTCGCTCTCTCGCTTGGAAAAATTTCAGTCGTTGATAGTCGCGCGTGCAGCTGAACGTACGGGTGGAAACAAACGTCGAACAGTTGTAGGAGATTTTCCTCCCGAGCTCTGTGCAAGATAACCTTAGATCTAGCGCGTGCAGAAATGAAGAAAGTCGAATACCTGTACCGCAGTGTGTTCTGTGCGCGCCATATTGACGTCCTTTTTTGAAAGAGAGTGTTTTATTAAGGAGATATACGGTTTTTAGAGAAATAACGTCGAGCGCGTCGGCGTCGCGTCCGAGCAGAGTGACAAGTGACAAGACCGTGACCGCTGGTGTCAGGAGTCACGCACCCCTGTAATTGTCAATTACTGCAACCGTTGTACCGCTGCTAAGTTACTTTGAGCAGGAATTCACTCAGACACTTGACAGTCCTCGCAGACTCAGACGAAACTCGACATACACATAAGTGCCTTTCGCCTCCGATTCAATGGAGAAAGAGATACAGCAGTTAGTGGAAATGGTAAGTACATATGGCCCGAATGTGTGCAGCGCACTGACCTCGTGGAATAGGGTGCCACAGCGCTACAAGCGCGAGCAGCCCTTGCGCAATACAAAGATGTAATGCAGGCAGCGGAAAGGATATTCGACGGCCAATTTGACGACATTGCGGACGACGATGGGGACGTGCCCATGGACTCTGCGAGCGTGGCGGGACGATCGGAGGAGAAGACATCAGGCCGCATGGTCGTACGTGAATCCAGTATGCCATACACGACCAAAATCCAAATGCATTATCTGCTTGTAGACGCCAGACGAGGATGAAGACGAAGGGGAAGACGCTGATGCCATGGAGGACGATGAGGACGACGATGGTGTGTCCCTCCTTCCGGTACTTTTCTTCGACGCGTTGCTGATTTATACGCTACTAAGCTGATGGCTTCGTGGATTACGACTCCGACTACGACGCGAAAGCTACCAGGGTCAATGCACAATCAGATCCGTATTCAGGTTTGATCCGCCGCTATGCATGCCCATTTGAGTCTGACCACAAGGAGTACAGGCATATTCTTTTCGAAGGATCGTCGGGAGGAAGTTATTGAAGTCGAGGAGGAACCAGAAATTGTCCTCAATCATGAGCTCAACGAGCGCGTCAAGATCATGACACAGGGCGAGTGGATGAAGGGGTGTCCGGAGGGCGGCGAACAAAGCTTTTTGTTCAGTCTATATAACGAACTCAGTCAGGGCGAATGCCCGTGTCCCAACAAATGCGGTCACTCCGTCCGACGGAAGAAGGAGCACTTCTTCGCTATATATGTGAGCTTCTCATTCTCCAATGCACACCCCGCACTGCTAATCACACCGCGTAGTCCGACTTCACAACATACATCGACCAATTGAAGAAAATTCTACGGAAGACATGTCCCTCTTGTCGAGTATCGTTCTGCTTCGCGTGCGGCGAGCCCATCTCTGAAGACAAAGTCCGCCGACCAACAGCAGCGTCTGATGACGATCCTCTATTTCATTGGTCTGTCCTGTTTAGATCTTGTGCACATTGTGGGAGGCATAAGGAGACTCATGTGCATGCGAAGCTCGAATCTGCAGGGTGTAATTCTGGGTATCGGCCTCTCGATGGTCGAAAGCTTATTCGCAGAGCGTGCGCAGGACATGAGCGACGACTCCAGCGAAGCACCACGAACTAGTAAGAAACGAAAGATGGCCTCCGTTCCAAAACCTCCAATCTCCACCATCGAAGATGACGATGACTACTATCCTACCACCACCGGAAAGAAAGCGAAGAGCGGGGGAATAGGCTACGCTGGAGACCAGCGAGAAGACGTACGTATCTCAATTTCACAGTACATCCAGTCTATCCAACTTCGCTTTTACATGTAGAACTCTGGGCAACTTGAAGCTCAAGCCCTCGAGAAAGCAAAGGACGAGAAAGTTGGCCTTCTGCTGTCTCAAATCAGGGTCTATCTCCCCTCGCTTCATCGGCCTGGTGGTGGTCAAACGAGCGATTACCTTGTCCATCCCACCGCACTAGCTCACCTTCGCAGACGTTTCAACCACGTCTGCAGCACGCTCTTGCGAAACGACTCCCTGGCCGACATGTCTGACCGTTCCGTACTTTATTTCGAGCTATTCTATTGGCTGGAGGTAAGCCCCTCATGTAACGACAACTGAGCGTCCATTTAATGGCTTTACAGACGATCTCGAACCACGAAGCACTAGCTAGCATGATGGCGATGCCTATCATGGCCGTCGCCACGGTAAAAGCCATCACCCCGAAGAAATCTCACCAGGACAATACGCACGTCCGGGAGCGCACCATTGTCTACGAAGGAAGCTCTAGTCCCCGAGAGCTGTTGGAAGCAATATCCATCCAAGCGCAGGCTGCTATCAAAGGGCTCGAGAGGGCGAAACCCGTCGAAGAGGAGCCGGAGGAGATGACAGAAGAGCAGAAACGAATGACCTCCGACCCGAAAGGCAAGCAGAAGGCGTTGACGACGGTAGTCGAGCACGAGGAGAACGTCAAGCTCCTCAAGTTCTGCCAGCGCATTCTCGCAACTGCGAACGGCATAGACAGGTCCCTTCGCGAAACGAAGGGAGACGCTTTCGTTGAGCGCCTTCATGCGTCCCTACCGAAGATCGCAACTTCGTCCTCCGATGAAGTCTACGTTACCGCGGGTGCAACACCCGAGTCCGCTGTCAAGGCATATCTCGAATGGGCGAATCGCGTGCGCTTCGAATATTGCGATCTCACTATTCCGATCGACTCTACGACTAAGCCCGACGAAGATACGATACCGCATTATAAATTCTACTACAACAATGACGCGCGAATGTTAGCGAGCTCCGATATCCCCAAGCGCTCACTAGCGATTGCAAAGGAGGTGAGTTGAGTAGCATCAGGGATTTCGCTCATTTACACGCTTATTGCATAGCTTGCGGTCCTTACGACCAATCTCCCTGTTGCGTGGGATTCGTCCATCTTCCTGCGTGTCGATGAAAGTCGGGTAGACGTCATCAAAGCACTCATAACCGGACCGGAAGGCACTCCGTATGTAGGTATCTTTCGGGGTCAACGCTGCACTAAAACTTCTCCTTGTCACCTCTAGGTATCACAATGGCTGGTACGTTGTTCTGCCTGGACTCATATCACGCGGGAGGTCATGAAATTGCTATAGCTATCTTTTCGATATTTTCCTCGGCTCAAGTTACAACCAGTCTCCTCCCAGCGTCAAGTACATGACGGTACGCGTCCAAGTTGGCACATCGGATTTGTTACTGAAATACATATGTCGACTTCATAGACCCACGGTGGTGTATACAGATTTAACCCTAATCTTTACGCGGTAAGACCTCATCTGTTCCCCAATTCGCTCTTTTGTTCACGAGCGTATAGGACGGCAAAGTCTGCCTTTCACTCCTCGGAACATGGCAAGGACCAGGATGGATACCCGGAAAGTCCACCTTGCTACAGGTCAGTAATTCACGTGAAATCTACAGTCTCTACTCACAACAGCCGAAGGTCCTCATTTCGATCCAATCCATGATTCTTTGCGAGGAACCGTATCTCAATGAGCCCAGTTGGGCCAATAGTGCAGGAACGCCGCAGTCGAAGGCTTGTAAGTTCTTTGATATGTCTGTTACCTTCGCCGTTCAACGTCGGGGATTTGCAGATTCCGCGAACGTCCGACGAATGGTGACGAAAACTGCGGTACATTAGCTCTACTCCCAATCTTGTCGTTATATCAGATGCTCATAGCTCATTCTTTCTAGATCCTGGGTAACTTAAAGAACCCTCCGGAGCCCTTCGGCGACATCGTCCGCACTCATTTCCGCCTCAAAGCGCGAGAAATCACTGCGCAGGTGGACAGATGGCTGGCTGAAGACGATGGCAAGCCGACAACGAATGACGGTGGTGGCTACCACTCGTCCAAGCCTGCGGCTGGAGGCAGTTCGAGTGATTTCAGGAAAGACGTCGAGGAGATAAAGTCGATCCTGAAAAAAATGGAGGAGTCGGATGGGGCGATGGTTTGAGTTTTCTCTCTTTTCATGTACTCGATGGACTTAGTACGCAGTATTCACTAGATAAAATGAATGTATTTCTTGCTCTCTTTGCACCTCTGTAGAAGTATTGACTAGCTACTACCTGCGAGTCGCACTCAACACTAGTACTGTATCAGTGTATGTTTGCAGCACTAGGACAATCATTATGCATGTGATTACCCCGCCTTTTCCTTCCGGCGCGCTTGAGGCCAGGTTTATCCGCGTGTCTCCCTTTGCTTTCCACTACTTATCCTTATTTTCTGTTTCTACTTGTGAACTGCTACTTCGAGCAACGCGTCCTTCAAGTACCGCCTTCGAAACCTTCAACGCTGCCAGTCTTTGCTACGAAAATGAGCGATTCGGTCATTCACGCTGTTGCAGGCGCCGCGGGCGGAATTGTTGCCATGACCGCTACTTAGCAAGTCACCCCAAGCTTTCAACATATATCGTAGCATAGGCTGCTAATACCTTTGACAGTCCTCTTATCTTCCTGTCTACGCGGGCGGCCGTAGAGACAAAGAAAGAGTCCAAGGCGAGTCTCATGCTGTTGAACGGACTCGGACGCGTGTAATGAATGGACGGGTGCATGCAGTCAACATATCAAGCGATTCTGGACATCGTCAAGCGCGAGGGTGCATTGGGTCTTTACAGTGGTCTTAGCTCCAGTCTGCTTGGAATCGCAATCACGAATGGGTAAGCCGAGTCGTTCAATTCAAGGGATGAGGATTTGACAGCGTGTTCTAGGGTATACTACTATTTCTACGAACGCTCGAGAGGCATTATTTTGAACTCCCGGACTGGCGGAAAGGGTCTCAGCACATTCGAGTCTATCCTGACCGGCATCATTGCAGGTAATATGACTTATACCTACCATCCCAATGAGGTACCGACCTCGATTCTCAGGCTCGGCCACGACAATCATTAGCAACCCGATTTGGGTCATCCAGACCTCGCAAGCCGTGCGCACACTGAACGCATCCTCAGACTCTTCGGACCCGGATCAGTTAAAGGTTGTGGTGAAGAAGCTCGGCTTCGTGGAGACCATCCAAAACATATTGGGCAAAGACGGCATCGGCGCGTTCTGGCGCGGCATTGGCCCCGCGCTCGTCCTCGTCATCAATCCCGTGCTTCAGTATACCGTTTTCGAGCAGCTGAAGAACTTCTTGATCAAGAGGCGAACAACCAAATTGAGGGCCGCAGGACTAGCGACCGCCGTCGCAGTCCTTTCGGACTGGGATTTCTTCTTCCTTGGTGCACTGTCTAAGCTTGGTACGTCGCCGTTCTTTGCTTGTTTTAGCAGCTCAACTCTAACGATACTCCCAGTCGCCACTTCGACGACCTACCCGTACATGTACGTCATATACCTACCCCCCAAATTCAAAGCTGATCCCGTCCGCGAAATAGTGTCGTCAAGAGCCGGATGCAGGCCGGCCAAGCCAGCGCGCTGAAGTACAAATCCGCCGCCGACGGTATACTTACCATCGTCAAGGAGGAGGGACTAGAGGGATTATACAGGGGTGTCGGCAATAAACTCGTACAGAGCGTCCTGACTGCGGCGATTCTCTTCGCGGGCCAACGGAGGATATACGAATTAACGAAATCTGTGGGTCCCCTCGTTTCAATTCAGGCTCGTTAGATCTAACTACTTATCCTTTATGTGCAGGCCGTGAGCCCCGTGCTCGCAAAGTGATTGTCTGAAGTGTATGGCACAAATGCCGCATGATGGTATAATGCATGTCGACATGTAATATTAGACTGCTACTGGGCCCCCATTATCGACGCCTCTCAAGATGCTTACCGTGGAACTTGGCCCTGCAGATCTTACGCCGTGTCTCCTTGATAAGGTGTAGTCACCATTCACACGCCTGGGTCAATCTACATATCTCCGGTATTCATGCATGTCCCCTGAAGTGCTAACAATTGGATGTCAGAAGACTTTTTAGGTGCTCCCAGGCTACATAAACCGCACCGTGGGTGCAGCTCATACTCAGTACTATGTTTGCGTCCATCCAGATAGCACTCGCTTTTGCTGCTGCATGGTTTGTATCACGACTTATGAAGACTGGCCATCGGGAAAAGGGACTCCCTCCTGGCCCGCCGACTGTACCTATCCTCGGAAACCTTCTCATCTTCCCCACCAAACACCCTCATCTCAAGTGAGTCATCCCTGAAGACTTAGAATCAATCAACTGAAATCCTGCAGATTTACGCAATGGGCAAAGACCTACGGTGATATATACTCTGTAAGCTATAACAGCGCCGTACATCCTCGCGAATATTGAATCTGGTTCAGCTCAAGCTCGGTGCCAACACGGCAGTAGTGATATCGAGCACAGCGGCCGTCAAGTCCCTCATCGATAGACGGGGTGCTACAACATCAGACAGACCAGCCAACCATATGGCTGACAGTATCACGGGTGGATTCAACTTAGTTTTGTCACACTACCGTAAGCTATTCTCTACTGTCGATCACACGGAAGTATACTTATCAACGTTTCGACGCATAGCCGACCCGTGGCGCCCTATGCGCAAGATGGTACATGCAATCTTGACGCCGCAAGCAAGCATGCGCCACCTGCCTATCCAAATGGCCGAGGCCACGCAATTGGCGCATGACATTCTGACGGATCCAAACGTACGTCGCCGCCGATTATCCTGCGTGCGAACATATTCTGAATATCGTGGCAGAGGTTCTACACGCATGCGCGCCGCTACTCCGTCTCCGTTATCCTGTCCGTCCTCTGGGGAAAGCGCTGTCCGCGTTACGAAACTCGCGAGGCCACTACCTTTTTCCACTGCCAAGAGAAGTTCGAGTACGCGCTAGCGATTGGAGCGCACCCACCTGTGGACATATTTCCCGTTCTCAAATACATGCCCGAGCGCTGGGCGCCCTGGAAGGCACTCCTGCGAGAAACGAGGGAAATACAGCGGGGGTTCTACCTCAGCTTGCTCGAGGACTGCGAGGCCAGGGATGCGGACAATGGTTGCTTCATGGAGGAGGTGCTGAAGCGCATGCAGGAATTTTCCTTGTCGCGTGAGATGGCAATGTGAGTGCCCTAGTCTCTACGAGCGTTCGAGGCTCTGAACGTTGTGCAGGTATGCATGCGGCGCTCTCTTGGAAGGAGCCTCGGACACGACGTCGGCATTCTTACACACAATTATTCTCATGCTCACTGCATTTCCCGATGTCCAGCGCGCAGCACACGAGGAAATGGATCGTGTTGTGGGCGCCAGGATGCCCACGCGTAACGATTTCCAAAACCTGCCGTACATCCAAGCGCTCATCCAGGAGGTGGGTGAACGTGGAATGGCTAATTTTTGGTTAACTGAGCAAGCAAACTAAGTAGATACACCGCTTCCGACCCGTTACACCTCTCGCGGTTCCGCATGCCACCATCGCCGATGAGGATGTAAGTGGCGCTCATTCTCAGCAGGTGCCCGATGGTAAATATCTGCGATCTAAATAGTACCGAGGCTATTCCATCCCCAGTGGCTCTACTATCTTCGTCAACACGTGTACGTCCCACTTTTCATCTTCCTACACAGACCACACATGTCAGTTATGCAGGGGCGATCTTCCATGACCCCGAGGCATTTGACAACCCGGACGAATTCCAGCCAGCTCGTTTTTTGCATTCAGAATATGGTACCAAGCCAGGGGCGGACGACCGGGCCTTCCGGCACAGTCTAGCTTTTGGCGGCGGCAGGGTGAGCACTTCGAATTCCTCTAAGAGGTGATGTGGAATAAGTAATGGATTCTAACCCTATGCGTCTGATCCTACAGAGGATATGCCCCGGAATGCATGTTGCAAACAATTCGTTGGTGAGATGGGCTTTCGCCGGTGCTACAGAGGTGCACTGACAGACACAATGCCATCAGATGCTCAATGCCATGTACTTGGTATGGGCCTTCGATTTCGCGCCCCCAGTCGACAGCAAGACCGGTCTCCCCATTCCAGTGGACGTTGATGATTACCACGTAGTGAGTGGTGTTATACCACAATGATCATTCTCGCCAACGCTGACTGGGCTCGCAGGGCCTTGCAACTGGCCCTCGGCCATTCAAATCCTCGATCACCCCAAGGAGTGCGGATCATGCGCGCATGGTGAAAGAGGCGTATAACGGCGTGACCGATTTCTTCTTGCCTTTTGAGGAGAGGCTGAATGAGACTGACAAAGCCTGGGTCAAGGAGACGAGGGGTGCATGATATCTCGCGTGTTCTGTCATCCCATCCTATGCGGGCGGAGTTTCCACAATATACCGCTACCATCTGGATCGGTCCATGATAGTCGTTTCACTGCGTCAAATTTGCTTGCCGATTCCGCATGTAACGCATGTCAGGTCACGAGTTCGAAGCGAGTGTCCTGTAGGTTGTGTCGAGCATACACGGGCGCGAAAAGGAATCTACTGAGTACGTCCCTCTCCGTCCGTTGATTTGTAGAGCCGTTAACAAAACTCTTTACCCTCCAGCTAGTATATATGCATAAGTGACAATATGTAGCATCACTGAGTGCTGAGGACTGCTGCTCAAGTTCAAGCTCCGAGCGGGGGATGCACTAATCACCGCAGCTCTGGCCGTTGAATCACCATACTGACCTTCGTATTTCAGTTGTATCTCAGGATCATCAAGACGTCCCGCCTGAAACACACACGCCGGGCCAAAGTTCTTCATGCCTTCTGCCAGCCGGGATTCTGACATGTTCCCTTCATTATAAACGGTTCTGGGAGACATAGAACCGCGGGCCTCACATCCTCTGTGCCCCGACTCAGCACCATGCCTACGTCCGTCCAGATTGCATTTGCCCTCGCTGCTTGCGTGTGGTTCGTGCTACGACTTATCAGAGCCGGTCAGCGAGAGAGAGGTCTCCCTCCTGGGCCGCCGACCGTCCCAATCTTAGGAAACCTTCTCGCGTTTCCCACCGAGCACGCTCACCTCAAGTGAGTCCCGTTTTGGTACTCGGAGAAAGGGAAATAACGTCTGTACAGGATGACCCAATGGGCGAAGACCTATGGTGATATTTATTCGGTGAGTTACACAGTGGTATCCCGGTCAAGATGTGTAACGAACGCCGAGTTCCTTTCAGCTCAAGCTCGGCTCAAGTACAGTTATCGTAATATCGAGCGCTGCTGCTGTGAAGTCCCTCATCGACAAACGAGGTGCTACGACATCCGATAGGCCATCTTCCCATATGGTCGAGTATGTTACCGATGGACTGACCGTAGCTTTATGCCGCTACCGTATGTTCTTCTCCCCTTCATTCATCCTCATGTGCATTGAATTTTGGGTGCACAGCGGACCCGTGGCGTCCCATGCGCAAGACGCTGCATGCCTTGTTGACGCCGCAATCGGCTGCGCGGCACCTCCATGTTCAAATAGCGGAAGCCGCACAATTGGCGTACGATATCCTGAAAAAGCCGGAGGCACGTCTCCCTCATTAATTAACATCAACCTGCGACTAAAACACAATCTCGGACTGCAGGAGTTCTACACACACACGCGTCGTTACTCCGTCTCGGTGATCCTTTCCATCCTCTGGGGAAAACGCTGTCCAAGATATGAGACGCGCGAAGCTACAGCCTTCTTCGAAAGCCAGGAGAAGTGGGAATACGCAATGGCAGTGGGCGCTCACCCACCTGTGGATGTATTTCCCATTCTCAAGTACGTTCCCGAGCGCTGGGCGTCCTGGAAAACCCTCGCGCGAGAGACAAGGAAACTACAGAAGGCGGTCTACTTTGGCTTACTCGAGGACTGCGAGGCGCAGGATGCGAATACTGGCTGCTTTATGGAAGAGGTATTGAAGCGCCGGCAGGAGTTCGGACTGACGCGTGCAATGGTCGGGTAAGTCTCCAAACTGGCTCATATTCGCAAGTGTCATAGTGACCCCGATTATCCTGCAGATACATAGGCGGCGTGCTTATGGAAGGAGCTGCGGATACGACTTCGGCATTCATACACACCGTTATCCTCATGCTCGCCGCGTTTCCTGACGTCCAACACAGAGCACACGAAGAAATGGACCGCGTCGTGTCTGGTCGCATGCCTACGCCAGACGACTTCGAAAACTTACCGTACATTCAAGCCATCATCAAAGAGGTGCGCGGATGCCGAAATATCAAGTCGGCACTTTTGAATCAAAGGGCTCGTTTAGACGCACCGCTTCCGCCCAGTGGCGCCTCTCGCAATTCCCCATGCCACGATAGCAGACGAGGAGGTGAGTCGAGGTGATGCCTAGCTGTGTTGTTATACTAAATATATCCGCCATAAAAGTACGGAGGATACCTGATCCCAAAAGGCTCCACTGTTTTTGTCAACACATGTAGGTCTTGCTGTTCTCGTCACTCCTCAGACTGCAGAAGCGAATGATTTAGATGGGATCTTTCACGACGAGGACCTCTTTGAAAACCCAAACGAGTTCCAGCCAGCTCGCTTTTTGCAATCAGAATATGGTACCAAGCCAGGGGCAGACGACCGGGACCTCCGTCACAACCTCCCCTTTGGCGGTGGCAGGGTGAGTCCTCTCGCTCTCAGCGCAGATTCAGCATACCTAATGTTGCTGGCATGTGCCATGTGCTCAATCACACAGAGGATATGTCCTGGAATTCATGTTGCAAATAACTCGCTGGTAGGATAAAATGACGCGGGCGTCACAGCGGAATCAACGCTGACAGATGTGATTATTTAGATGGTAAACACCATGAACTTGATATGGGCCTTTGATTTCAAGCCCGAGGTCGACCGCAAGACTGGGCTTTCCCTTCCCGTGGATATAGATGATTTCCACGTCGTGAGCAATGTTTTTGTTTGGTTTTTTTATAGTGGCTGATTGAGACCTCGTAGGGCCTTCTGACCGGTCCTCGGCCGTTCAAGTGCACGATTACACCAAGGAGCGCCAATCATGCGCGCCTGGTTGAAGAGCGGTTCAACGATGCGATAGACGTGTTCTTGCCATTCGAGGAGAGGTTGGATGAGAGTGACAAGGCTTGGGTCAAAGAGACGAGGCGTGTATAATTCGTTGGTATGTAAAATCTGTAAAACTAGTAACCAGACATGTCATACACGGACGTACATGTAAAGCAATCTACATTTTTTCGAGTCTACAGAATCGTTATTACCGTCGAGCGGAGACGCGCCGTATACGCGACGTCGACCACGTGGGTCAAAAATCACGATCTTGGTCTCCAAATTTCTTTTCGACTTGTTTTCGACGTCTTTAAAGCCATGGATCTCGACTATTCTACCTAGTTCAACTTTCAAAGTCGATGGAACACGGTTGTTTACCCACTATAATGCACGCTATTCTCTCCTGATGTCTCAGACAGCGGAACTCTCGTTAATACTCAAAGCGGGAGCTCATCTCACCGACTCAGGGCGGTCCGATCAAGTCAATGCCAGTCTCAAGGATGTCTTGACCTCGCGTCTCGCCCAATACCACCGACTGCTTGGGCATAAGGATGCTGTACAGCCAACTGAGCTCCAGGACGCCCAGTTCCAAACGGCTTGCGCAGCATTGGAAGTCGTCGAGACCGTACAGGAGGCGCTGGATGTAGACGAACACTCTTCGGAGCAGGGTGCTCCAGCGGATAGTCGTGGAGGCGTCGTTCCAGCAATCGGGACGCGCGACTTGGCGACTTTACGCATCCTGCTCTCGATAGTGTTCAAGTGGGGCGTCGAGCCGCTACTTTCCCGTGTAATCTCCGCATGGCCAAGCAAACCTGCCCGGACTGCACCCCCTGGAGCAAAGATTATAGATCTCACCACAGCTCCAGATGACTACAGACAACTATCGTCGATTGTAGTACGGGTCATTGGTCTCCTGCTTCCCCGTGGCACACAGGGCACCATGCCGCAGACTCTCATAACTGCGACCATGTTAAATCGACATATGGCGGATTTATTCCGGCCTGCTATTCCTCTTGGATGGCTTCCACGACCATTATCCTCCGAGGCAATGCCGACGCAGGACTCAATTCGACCTTTGATTCTACGTCTTCTATCCGTGTGCGTAAACGAGCTAGCTGTACCTTTGGCTAAAGCATTTATGAAAATATGCTATGACAGTTTGCCACCGTCCCAGACTATCGCTTCACTCGGAAATGTCATGTCAGGCACCCCCTCTCTTCCGCCTTTTGCTCAAAAGGCATGCGCAGCACTTCTTAGCAAGCAGCTTCTACGGCCAGAAGGCGTGCGCGGCCTGTGCGCTGCTGTTTTCGGAGAGGACGCATCAAGTGAAGACGATGCACCGTTGGAAAAATTGGAGCACGTCGCGCGTGTTTTGACGACAGTACCAGCAGGAATGCAAAACAAAGTAAGTGCTATCTCTAAAGAACCACGGCGATGACATTCCAATTTATTTTCATCCTATAGGAATACTTCACGTTTATGATCCCGAAAATATTGGCTGTGTTGCGGGAGAAAACTGCCCCGCCAGCCCACATACGCGCTGCTGCATTTTCAGTAGCCCGTTTATTGGCTTCAGAAAAGAACACCTCCGATCAGGCTTGCGGGATAGTCTTGTCTACGTTGCACGATCCACTTCTCCGCGTTGCGACCCATCCTCTCCGCGACTCAGAATCTAAAAATGCTGTGCGCGATACTGCTGCAGACTCGCTGTCACTTTTGACGAAGCTCATCACCAACACCGATCCGTCACCATCATTCATAACCGTTTTGCTGTCACCCATCGTTGCAGAGCTTTACTCGCTATTGGCGCACCTGGACAGCAACAAAACTGCGGACCCTTCACTGAAGGAAACAGTCCGCGGTCTGTTGGTGACATGGGGCAGAGTCGTAACGTCAAAGGAAGGTGTCCGGTCGCTTTGGGGTATTATCGACGGCGAAGGTGGCGACTGGCGAGTTGATATGTCCGGGGAAATCACTCGGGTGGAGAAGTCAGTTTCTTCGCAAATGCTCAACGTGTATCGTCAGTTGCTTACAGCGGCTTTGTAGGACCGATTTCGGACAATCGCCGTTAACCATGTTTACTCCAGAGGACCTACGCCGAGCAGAAGAAAACGGCGAATTAGACCCCAGTTCGAATCTCCTGGACCTGCGACCCAACCCAGACCACTTCGTGCAATTCCTGAAGTCCATCAATCGAGCAGACGTTTCTTCCGATATTTTCGTAACTCTATTAGAGGGCTATCGCGAGATGCGCTACAGCTCAGATGTAGATCCTATGCGGTGAGAGCACAGCAAGTAGGCTCCGCCGCTATATCATACTGACGTCTACCCAGAACCATGCTGTATCTGCAGCTCATTATCCAGATGCAGACGCATCTTGCGGAGGGCAATGCTTCATCAAATATCCTCAGCAAGCCGGAGCATATACTGTCCTTCGTCAAACACGCACTGCAGTCCGCGGCTACATCCTCTCCCCAGGACGACCACCGTGAGAATACGAAAAATGGACACGGCTTGAAAATGGAGGACCTACGGATCGTCCCCGAAGATGACACTGACGAATTGGATGACGGGGATAGCGACGACGAAGCGCCTGAGTCTGGGGGTGCAGCCGTTGACAACGAGATGATTGACACCGCCATAAATCTTTTGCTATCTGTCCTTGAAGGTGCGCAACTAGATTTCATCCGATATGTATTCACCAACTAACGCTTCATCATCCACAGCCAACTTGGAGCTGAGCGCTCAGACAGCGCCCGCCTTGAATGATATCTTCTCCTTACTGGAGCCTATCGCCAACGACGTCTCGCATCCCGCTCGCATTGTTGCGCGGGAGGCAAGGATGGTCATCACCGCACGCATGGCCTCTGCCTCCGCACCGCGATCGTCCAGCAAAAAGTCGGCGAAATCGGAGGAGGATGAAGACGTCCACGAGACTTACCAGCGCGCGCTAAAATTGCTGCAGGACCCCATCCTGCCTGTGCGTGCGCACGGTCTACTCCTTCTCCGGCAGCTAGTCTCGGCAAAGCCGAGTCCTGGATCGAACAAACCCGTATTAGACTCTGCCCTTGTACCCGCGATCCTCTCTATTTTCTCCCAGGCAATACAGGACGACGATTCGTATATGTTCCTCAATGCGGTCCAAGGACTCGTAGCGATGGTGGACACGTTCGGGAGCAATGTGCTCAAGAATCTTGTGAGTGTATACTCGCAGGGGCTGGCCGGCATCGGGTCCTTGGCCTTGACGCAGCAGGACGTGGACATGCGCGTACGAGTAGGCGAGGCACTGGGAAAAGTCATTCGAAGATGTGGAAATGCACTGAGCATCTACGGTAAGCTATTATTCGCCCACGCGTTTTGATTGTTGCTGATGTGCAGCGTTTTTCTCAGTCGACATCCTGGTGCCTCCACTCTTTGCCGTGGTCAGGTCGAGCAACGTGCCTACCACCCTTCGGACGTCCGCGCTCTCCCTCCTCGCGGAGTGTGTGCACACAAATGCCCTCGCACTACTGCCATATACGACGGAGCTTTTCGGCGCCATGATAGACCTACTGCAGATAGAAACCGTCCCCAGCGCGCGTGATGCACCAAAACAAAATGAGGAAGAGGCACCGCCGAGTATGGACTCACAGCCAACGTCGACGAACTCCAAATTCCCGCCCCTGCGTCGCGCCGCACTCCACTTCCTGACGCTGCTGCTTCGCACATGCATTGCGCAGGCATATGAGACGTCCGCGCCGCCAATGTTCTCTGACGGGTCAGCTGATCGCGCAAAAACAACCTTGACATACGTCGCCGCTACAGACGCAGACGATGTAGTCAGAGTCATGGCCAGAGAGGCTGCTGAAGAGCTGGAGGATCTACACCGTGCGATGCTTGGGCTGTAGATAGCTAGCGAATATATTTGTTTGACTTGCATTCACGTTGCTTATGCTCGTGCCATTACAATCTTTACGATGTAGTGCTAGCGGCAAAATGAATGAAAGCCTCTCCTTCACTATGGTATGTACCAAATGCTGAAAGCAACAGTTGTATTGCACTATGTCTCGGTATGATAGAGGACAGACCTGCGCCGTGATATGTGTACCCCGTATCTGTCTCAAATGCGGTGCTCTCGAAACATCAGAGTCAATTGAAAGGTAGCTCTTTCATCTCGGTTCCGCTCCATCGAGGAGGGCCTGTCGCAGACTGGTTGGATGCAGCAAATGCTGGTCAGCCTGCGACAAGGCTAGGAATCGTCGCATGAAAACTTGCCCAATGTACGCGCCGCACAGGCTAGGACGGCTACGATGTAATGACAGCGCTGATCTCATCGACACGCCGTCTGAATGTCTTCCATTTGACGCTACCTACAGGAAGGAACGAGGACTGGTCGGCCGTTGCGTCAACAGGCACCTCTAGCTTCAAGAAGGGGTTCGAGACCGCTGAATAGTACGCCATGTGCAGGGCCTTGAAAATCTAATGTGCAGTCCCTAGTTAGCTGTGTCGTCCTGGAAGTGAAAAATAGCAGTGCTCGCCTGCTGGATCTCCACGTCGCGAACGACCGAGTCCGACAATGCCAATGCCACCACGATCTTCATCTTCAAGGGCGTAATGTAGCCATAGACGGCCACATCCTCCATCGCATACAGCAGGCCAAGGTAGCACTCCGTAGACTTGGTCCCCGAGTTTACTGAGGACAAGTCTAATCAGTACTCTGCATCGTTCGAACGCGTTCTGGGGCGCACCGCGTTCCTCGATAACATCGAGACTGGTGTGGGCAATGTAGTGATATTTCAGTTCGTCTTGCTTAGAGAAAGTGCGAATAAGAATGGGTTGGTTTTGCGGTGAAATGAAGGCAACTGCATTGAGCCGCAATTGGGGAGGCATTGGTGCAAGTTCGAGTGCAAGACTGTACGAGTGATCAACGTTTCAACGTCGAAGACGAAGCGCTTCTTCGAGGAGGCTTAAGAATATCCGAGCCCGTGAGGTTGAAAGAATTGTTTCGACGGATGCTAAGGGAGACTAAGGAGGCTTTGAGGAGGCTACATAAGTATATGACTTCAAAACGACAGGTCCGCGGGTCACCGGTCACCGCTGTGTGCCAGATACGCATATCGCATTGAAACCCCCATAGTCAAGTAAAAAACGTATTGACACTGAAATTGAATCCTGCGCCTCGTAAAAGGAGCAAATAGCTTATTTCGTAACACCAAAGTAGGTCAAGGAGGTCACAGAACTGTCCTCGAAAAACCTAAAAAAAAGGAGGAGACATCGACGGAGGAAAGAGGAAGCAGACGGAAAGCAGCAAGACCAAAGGATATCTAACGCATGTCTGTTATAAGATAAGTCGGAAGTGCAACCCGAGCGGAACACGGTGCGTGATAAGTGAGGAGTGAAGGAGATAGCACAAAATCTGGGTACATAACTTGGTATCATCATGGTGTCTTTTCCCCTGGTACATACAACCCCATTGCCCCCGTCAGACCAGTGAAAGAAGAATAGATGGAACAAGGCTGCGCAGATTCAGCCCGCCGATCACGCAGGGCCCTTGTAGGGGTAATTGTCCCGCGCCTCCTGGTCGAAGCCAAGAGGGTACGACGACAGATCGCGCGTCAGCGCGAGCGTGTCGAGGCTCGCACGTTGGTGACCTTGCGACTCGGCGGGAGGGAATGATGACGGAGCGATGGCGTGGCCGCTTTCAGAGCCAGCACCCGACTCGATCTGGAAGGGGAAGGATCCGAGCCCAGTCGACGCGTTCGACGCCTGCGAGGCCACCGAGCCGCGGAACTTGCGGTTAGGCGGAACGAGGGCCGGCGATTTAGGGAGAGTCGCCGACTCGGGCACGGCATTGGACTGTGTCGAGGCGCGCGGCGTGGGGTGACTGATCGACAGTGCGACGCCACCGAACGTCTGGTCGGCCAGTGGGGAACGCGGTGGCGACCGAATGGGCCTGTTTGATATGGGTGAAGGAGGGACGAACGGGAAAGATTCGAGGATGGAGTCGGCACGCGTAGAAGTTCCTGAGATGACAGAGGATCCAGAGGTTGACATCCGGTTGCCCTCACCCGAGCCCTGAGCCTGTGCTTGGGCGTGTGCATGAGCGAGTGCAAACTCTTGTTGTTCCTCTAGAGTTGCGGTACCGTTTGCCGTGTTAGGCGACACCAATCTACCCATGGTCGTACGGTAAGGAGACCTCGGGAAACTCTGCGCGGTGGCAGGCGGCTCATCTGTGCCAGGTCGCATCCGAGCCAAGCCAACATTGACGCGCGTGGCGCTGCCAATGTCGATGATAGAGCCCGCCTGGGTGCTCATGCTCGTCGGGCGATCACTGTCGTCGGAGCGCACCCAGGGAAGGCGAGGCTCTTGGGGATCGCGGTCGAAACTCGAGTTGGGTTCGGGGGTACCAAACGTAGAGGCGGAGGGAGTAGGAGACAGCTTGCTGTCATTCATGAGGTGGCTACGTGGTGCCTCCAAATCCTGACCACGCTCTTCGTCGGCCTCGGGTACAACATCGGCGGGAGTGAAAGTCGTTGTAGCGAGAGGGGAGCGAACGGAGGGACGGGAGCCCGGGACTTTTAGGCTGTCGGGTGTACTTGGCGTGGACGCGTTCGACCCTGGGGTGTGCAGCATCTCAGCTTTGTGTACGCCGAGTACCTGCCTGACAGCGCCCTGGTTGGACGTGACGATGACGGGAGCCTCGTCGAAGAAGTCGCTAGAGTAGCTAGCGCCAGACATGTATGAGTTCCTGTCAGTGACACCCGAGACTCCGGAACGCGCCGACGAGGCATAAGGCAGCCCGGAGCGCAGCTCGTCGCGGGACACATTGACGTGATCCAGGTTCAAATTCAAGTCTGGCGACCGCACTGGACGATGAGGGGTGCTGTCCAACGTGGGTGACGCGGAGCCTGGAGTGACGAGCGCTATGGGAATCACGTTCGTACCCTGGGTACCGGTGGATGTCGTTTGGATGGAATGGTCATCACCGAAAGGATTATCCTGGGTCGAGCTACGGACAGACTCGAAGGGGTTCGACGTGGATGCTGCTGACGCACCGCGCGACTCTGGGCTGAGATCGATGGTCGTATCGGACTGCGTTGAATACACTCTAACATTATTTTGTTCGTTAGAGGAGGGCGACGACGGCTTCTCGCTGGGATCAGGCCTGTTGAGGACCGTCGCTGCGTCCGCTGGGATGTCTGGCTTCGCTTCTACTGATGCAATGTCATTGCGAGCGGCCAGACGACGACGGTACCACAGAAACACCGCAACGGCGCCTGCGAGGAAGATAAGGACACCAACAACAGCACCACCCAGGGCGCCCTTGCTGACACCACCACCACCTCCCGACCCAGACGAGCTGCTGCTTCTAGCAACGCATTTGTTGGTGTAGCAGGTATTACAGTCCCTGCACGTACATGAGCGCTGCGACTAACAGACAGACTCTGGCGACGACTGACCTTTGTATTTGATAACAATCTTCGTTGGCCGCACAACTACAGGCAGGAGGATCAGGACAAGTTACACAGTTCGAGCCGGACTGTCTAAGCGCCAGAAAGTGGTCCCTGGGCACGAGAAGGCGATCAAGGTGCATTACTGGAGTATTTGGGAGAGCGAAAGACGAAAGAGCGTGGTTAATTTCTAGGCGAAAAGGGCCTTGAAAAGGCCCAGCAGCGTCGCAGGTAGAGTCGACGGGGCGAACGAAAACAAGACTGAGCAGAGGCAGGAGGAAGAGAGAGATGAGAAACAACCCCCGTTACCGCTGCGCCTCGCGGCAGGAAATGATGGCCACAAATTCGAGTCCCTTTCCCACGGCTCAAATCCTTTTCCAATAAATTATTGCAAGTCCATCTTGTCCTCCTACTAAAATGTCGAAAGGAAACGCGATAGCTGTCTCCAAATTGACCTACTCGCACACCCCAGGATCGCCCGTCGCACTCACAGACATCGATTTGCATCTGCCGCGCGGTTCGCGTACAATCATCGTCGGTGCCAACGGAGGTCCGTTATCTCTTTCTTAATTTAACGCGTTCTAATCCTGTTATACAGCGGGGAAATCTACACTGCTTCAGGTCCTCGCAGGGAAACGCCTCGTATCTACCCCAGGGACAGATATTCGCATTCACGACAGAGATGTGTTCCGCAACACTCCCGAGGGCGTAACATTTCTCGGAACAGAGTGGTACGTGCCGCGCGCCCTGATGGCTGTGCGCTCGGCGCTGATGCGCGTACCCGCAGGGCTATGAACCCAGTCGTGCGCGGCGACATTCTCGTCTCCCACTTTCTCGACTCCGTCGGCGGGTACAGGCATAAGGAGCGGCGCGACCACCTGCTCGATATCTTAGACGTTGACCTCGACTGGCACATGCATGCCATTTCGGACGGCGAACGCCGCAGGGTGCAACTGTGCATGGGCCTCATGGTCCCGTGGGACGTTCTCCTGCTCGATGAGGCAAGTGTTTCGGCCGCGAAAGTCTAAACCTGGCTGACTTGGTACAGGTCACCGTGGATCTGGATGTCCTCGTGCGCGACGATCTCCTCACGTTCCTTCGTAAGGATAGTGAGACACGCGGTGCCACCATTCTTTGTGAGTTTCGCCCACCCCAGCGTGGTCCGCTGCCTCTGAACACGTAACTAGATGCAACACACATATTTGACGGACTGAATGCCTTCCCGACGCACGTCGCGCACATGCGCTTTGGATCCTTTGAAAAGGAGCCCACGCCATGGCCGAGCGCATTTGGCTCTGGGGCCACTTTGTACAGTGTTGCGCTTCAATGGCTCAAAGAGGATCGGGACCACCGTAAGCTGCTCGAAAGCCAGGGGAGGAAGACTCGCGGGGCAAGGAAAGACCAGGTTTGTATTACGCTTTGTGTATCTCTTCCGAAAGCTTATCCTTGCGACGACAGACCGTCCCTACCGACTCGGAGACGTTCTATAAGAAGTAAGCCTGTGTGATATGTCGCTCGCATCCATACTAACGAACATTCTGCAGGTATGATTATAGCCATTGAAAGCACTCCTCGGTCTTGGACAACTTCTCTGTAGACATTCAACATGTTTCTCGCAGCATTCAACATGTTCCTCAGCATTCAACATGTGTATTATATCATTCTCATGTGTACTCAACGCACTGTAGCTCTGCCTGTTGCCTGTATTATAGATTTCTTGTCACCATGCAAACATGAATGAGTTGACGATTACTGGCCTCCGGCACCCGTGGATATACTCCACAAAGGCTGAAGAGGGAGACAGAACCCTGTGTAAACTATCTTCAGAATTATGTTGCTTGCTCTCGTCCCCTGATCAATCAGAGCAAAACACATACGTTAAGGAGGCGAGCACCGGCGTTATCGATGTCTGACTGGGTGGAATCCTGCACTGTACAGGCTATGGCTGTCAAGTTTTCGCGTCGATTCTCGAACTTAAAGACCTGCCTAATATGGACCGACGGAGCCTGAATATTACTTTGAAGTTTCGCCGCCCGCGCCAAAATCATTTCTGGATCAACAACATATAGACGCCCAAGTGGCGCTTCAGGTCGCCGCAAAAACTAGACCTCTTGCTTCCTAGCATGGCCCCGCCGGAGGACCCGGAGATCATAGATCTGACTGGGGAACCCGAGTACATCGTTATCGAGGACTCCGACGACGACGTTCCCGCCTCTGCTCCCCAATCCAACGGTCAGCCATCGTCCGCACCCGAGAAAAAACCAAGGAGCAAGCGGAGGAAAAAGAAACAGAAGATAACGATGGAGGACGGAGAAGTTGCCGAAAGCGCAGGGCGCGCGCCGTCGAGACATGCGTCGCCGGTTGGGAAGCCCAAGCGGAAGAGGAGCACAGACGATAATGGAGGCAGCAGCAGAACGGAGGAGAGGCACGCAGAACGGCGAGAGAAAAAGCACCAGTCAGAGTCTCGGAGACGCGAGCGATCCCCTGCGCAGCGCCGGCGGTCTCGCTCGCCCGTGCGCGACGATGGTGCGAGTCTGTTTTTCATAGACGACAAGCCACTGCCCGTACCCGACGCAGTGAAGCCCTCCGATCCCTCAAGCTCGCGCGTAAACGCAAACTCCGATCTCCTCCTCCCCGCACATGTTTCTGTCCTTGGTTCTGGCACCAACGGACTCGCGCCCGTCGAGATTCAGCCCCCTTCCGACGTGGACTCGGAGGAAGATGATTTTATCGAGTTTTTGGACACGGATGACCGTCTCGTGAGTTTGATCGTTTAATTCCGATACAAATGACTGAAGGCTCATGCCTTACAGGCCCCCGGGATGGTGCGATATTATGAAGAGCCCAAGGAGGAGACAAGCACCACGAAACCCGTCAAGTTCTTATGCAAAAATTGTGGCGCAGAAGGATCGCATAAGACCTATCAATGTCCCGTCCAAATTGTGCGTTTTACGCTGTTTTATGCTACAAAAGGTTTGCCAATGACTCTATTAGTGTTTAACATGTGGCGCCCGCGATGAGCATAACACCCGGAGCTGTCCAATCAGCAAAACATGTTATACGTGCGGTATGAGAGGACACATCAACAGGGTGCGTTGGGCTCTAAACTTGGTTTCTGCACTTTACTAAACGCCACTTAGACATGTCCGAATCGCCGCACAAGTGGGGGTCAGGGGGCGTCTTTCGACGATTGCGATAGATGCGGTTCTGGCACACACCGTACCAACGTGCGTTTCAGTCTCTTTCTTAGGTTTCCAAGATTCTTACTCGAGAAACATCGCGTAGGAGTGTCCCACGATATGGCGAATATATGAATACCTCACAGACGAAGAGCATGTCGCGGTCCTGCAACGACGGGAGGGGAAGCGTGAGCTTGGAATCGGGAACGGCGGAGAGGGCTTCGTGGGTGGAGAACAGTGGTGTTACAACTGTGGGTTTGCCGGCCATTTAGGAGATGTGCGTATCACATATCGACTCTCCCTTGCCGTCCTTATTTATGATTTTCTTTTCGCTAGGACTGTAATGATGCGCCACATCCGGGTGATTTTCCACTGGAACCCTCCGGGTTCAGCGCTTACAATACAATGTCGGGGCCGTTTGCCGACGAGGAACAAGCAGTATCCACGAAGCCTCGCCACCGGCAACCACGGTCCTGGGAGCAGGAGGACGTATTCCCCGACGGGTGGGGGAAGGACGCGCCCGTCAACGTGGGCAAGCAGGGCAAGAAGAAGGACCGGGCGCGCATGGAGAAGCAAATGCGCGAGGCCGAGGACGACCCGGACGATTGGTTTGGCGCTCCCGCAAATGCACGGAGTCGTGGGGCTGTGCCTACGGGCCCTGCGCGCGGCGGAGGCCGGCAGAAGAAGATGTCATTCGGGTTTTCGAAGGAGCAACGGCAGTTCCAGGCACCACCATCGTTACCCTCTAAGCCACAACTTCTGGACCGCCTGAGCGATGGGCGGGATCCGTATGAAATGCAGCGGGATAACTGGAGAAATCGCGACTATGATGACGGCAAGCGGAGAGGAGGCGGTGGGCGGGAAAGACACCGCGACCGGGACAAAAACAGGGATAGAGGTGGGCGGGGCGACAGAGACAGAGACAGAGACAGAGATAGATATGATTCGGGTGCCGAACCTGGTCCTCGATATCGGGGAGGTTATTCTAGGTGACCGCAATGTGCTGTCGTAGGTCCTGTGCACGCTCGCAAGTTGATGTTTCACTTATCTCTATCATGCGCATAGGTCTCTTGCTTACACTGGACATGCCCCGGACTCCAAAGATTACCCCGGCGTCTCCCGCGCGATGTCTCTTTCAAGCTCGCATACAACACACCTGTTCGTGATCATCGTGAATACACCTTTCGACATTCTCGTTAAAGCAGGTGCTTCCGCTTCTCTTTTTGGGTAGCTGGAACGCATTCATCATTTACGACGCGTACTATTGCAGTGCGATGGACCACTGAATTAACTTGAGCTGCTAACACAGCCAGAGATCATCAGCGTCGAGCATTGTATGTGCCATCATCGCACGGTGTCGGGCGATGGAAGCTTCAAGGAAGCTTCACCTTCATTGCCATCTCTGCCTGATCTCTCCGTTGAAATACGTACCAGTCATGCACCGCCTTTCCTGACTTCTTATTATAGTTCTCACCCCTGGGACATCATACGCATATAAGCAGCAAGGATGCTGGTCGGAAGGGCAGTTAGCTGGATTACTCGCTCTCTACTTGACGCGTCGTAGACGACCGCGTTATACGTTCTTTTTTCTCGGAGTCGTGCGGCATTTATCTAGGTACGCACCTCAACGTCATGCATGTCTACTATTGACTTACACATTGTGTACTACTAGTAACCACACAGACATCACTCTTGCATTCTCGTTCGAACGCTGCTATAACGGGTAGCCATGGAGTGTTGCGCCTTTTTTGAGTGCTGTGCTATCTTCGCGGGATGTTTCGGTCTGTTTCACATTGCCATACTACAGATCAGCCCCTCTGAACGAATGTGCGTATAGGTATTTGTTCCAACGTCGGTACGTCTTCCCCCAAGCATCGCTTCGAGTGATGCGTATCTTGACGCGGCCTGTAACAACCGCAGCACTTACAGCTGGTGGTCCAACTCCAGGCTGCTTCCGCTGTTGCGGCGGCTGTGAATGCTGCCGTGACGATAGCGGGGATGAGCTAGACCAGCAGATGAGGGGGATGACCGACGCTGAGCTGGATGCCCACATTGCAGAGGGTAATTTGATGCGGGAACAGGGCGACGGCACCACTATTGTCCAGGGCGCCCAACCCGTGGAGACGAAGCAGATGAAACCTTGGTCAGAGTCCTAGACAGCGTGCTGTTGCGTAGGCCCAAATCAATAGGTGTGCATTCCGGTGGGCGTCTCGTCGACTCTGGTCGCCTGGATGCCGAGTCACAGCAAAGTTGGGGGGTTAGCGCTAACTTGTAACACTCAGTAGTAAGCTGCATCTATGGAACCTGTTTAGAGGCGTATCGCTGATTTACGGAGCCCGATACGCAGTCCTTGTGTAATTTAGTAAAAGGACCACTGTAAGCTGTAGAGTACATATACTGCCGCCACCGACGCACGTGGTTCCGTAGATTGACACTAGTCGCCTGCTAGTCGCGTAAATGTCAAATCTTGACTGAGTCTTCATTGTTCAAGGCAATCTTGTTCTTATCCTTCATCTTCATTAATTCTGAACGTTTGAACATGCTCAGTGGCTTAGTAGCGTCGCCTACAATTGACCTTGGAGGCGGATCTAGGACGAAGAGTCGCTCGAATACCGTCGCACAAACTCGTCACGGTCGTTCACAGTCGATTGCAGTCGATCCTGCCTCGACCAATCCGGTCCCCCGCACGGCAATATCTCTCGAGTACGCTTCGTTGCGGAATGCGGTAAGTACGCATGCCTCTGTATCACCGACAGGCAGCTGAATGCTGCGCTCTGACAGGGCCATTGCCCTCTGGGAATGTATGTGACGCCGTCCGCGGAGAGCATCTTCATATGGGATGCCGTGTTCTTTGTGCACCAAGGTATAAAGCGGCCTCATGGTACTGCATAGTATAATGGCGGATGACAAGGATATTGCGACAGGATATTACACGGACTCGATCCTCAAATTCCGCCTCACCTTCCCAACTAACTATCCTGATCGTCCGCCCACCGTCCAATTTCGTACCGATGTATTTCACCCTCTGATCAATCAACAAACTGGAGTCTTCAATCTCGCACCTCGATTCCGTCCATGGAGGTACGTGCAGGGATCGAGGCACCCTTTGTCTGCGTGCAATAACGCGTGCTTGCAGGCCGAAAGAACACCATGTATTTGATGTACTACATTGGATCAAAGCCGCCTTCAAGAAACATGTATGCTCAGCGAACATGCCCATGAGGTCTTCACTGACGCAAAATCATAGGCTCTGGACGAGATAAAGGAATCTGACTGCTCGAATAAAGAGGCGTTCCGGTAAGTCTAAGTATCTCTCTAGCTCGATATTCAAATTCACATTCTACTAGATTGTAGGTCTGCAATACTGGTATTGATGCCACACTAACTCACACGATTAGGTACCACGACACGACCGCGTCCTTCGCAGCCTTGGCCAACCAATCATCGATGCTGTCTCAATCGGCATCGGCCCTCTTCGACAGAGATCATCCTTCCGTAGCAGGACGCAGCCAGGAAGGCATCCTATTCCGCCAGCTAAAGCCGGAAACTATGAACGCCTTACGCACAAAGCTTGGTGTACGCGAGTGGGACGAGCAAGAGGTTGTTTAGATAGGAGAATTACAGACGGAGTCGGATACATATACCCCCGCGCGTGCATACAATATATACTACAGATCTGTGTGTACAGTAATTATGTCCTCTACAAGTGATGTTCTACAGCTCTACAGTTCTACATCTATGATCAGGCATCGCTCCCGCTGTCGTTCGCCACTGGCGCGGTCGGGGCATCTATGGTCTCGAATTCGGCCTCATCATCCTGCAAGGGCATGTAAATAGAGGTCGTATGCCTTCATGAGACTGAATACGGACCTCTGTGAGTCGGCCGAAATGCTTCGATAGCTTCTCTATCACCAAGCTATATGGAAGGTGCTGTGTCAATCTCCTGAAGATGTCAACGAACAAACTCGTTAGTGATATGCGGGGGCTAAGAAAAAATGTACGAACCTGCGCGGCTGAACGTTCAAAGAGTGGCGAGCGTCAAGGGTGGAGTCGAGGACGTTGGAGGAGTGTGCGCCTTCACTTATGGAAAGCTTAATTGAATACTCCTTGTCCGATTGGCCGCGCCCGTGATTCCGCTCGTACAGCTCGAACGTGATTTGGGACTGCAAGAGGAGGTAATAATTGCGTTGAGTACCGCTGGCGACAGAAAAGTGAATGACACGTACACAGTAGTCGAGCTCCGGTATCCGTCTGTTGGCGATGGGTAGGCCAGACAAAAGAACGAGATTCACGAGCGTGTGAATGTGGCTCTCTTTCGTAAAGTACAGTGTGAGGGAGCTGGCGCCTTTATTCCGCGCTGCCTCGAGATCTTCGACAACCTTGCGCAGTAATGGTAACGAAGTGAGAATGCCGATCTCCTCCCTAGTCAATGTACCCGCGATTAGGCAATTTGGAGGTGGTGGAAAACGATGGGACGTACTTCTCGTCGGGATCGATTCCATATTCTTGAGGAGCGACGAGGTCGAAGAGCGCTTTCGCACGTCCGTATAGTTCATGCAGTTTGCGATCTTGCGGTAGGCTGTGGTCCTTACGACCGCCCTCGTTAAAGATGGCGAAAAGGAACGTACGGTGATGGAGCGCGCAATATTTGATAGTGTCATATAACTCAGAAACCTAAGGGACGTCAGCACGTACGTTCAAAGGCACTGCAATGATACGAAGGCTTACTCTTGACGGGTCGAACTTTTTCTGCTCGACATCACAAAAGTCTTCAAATAATTTCTCCCAGCGTTCTCGGAATAGCCACGGTTCATCGCCGCAACACCTATACGTGCAAGGGTCAAGGGATTGTCCTAAAATTTGGGATACAAGATTGACTTACCATCTTTCTTGTATCTTTTCTACATCCATGTTTTCGAAATTATGGTTCATGATGACTCGGAACGAACTTAATAGTTCGATTACTTCCTGCGAATAGATACGCATAAGGACGAACGCTCGTAAGCGAAAAGCAATGTACGCCAACCTTGACAACTTCGACGGGTTCCTTGTTCATGCTTTTCGGCCAAGTTAGCTCCGGCCGTTTCTCTGGCTCTCCGGGACGCAGCAGGATTTTGAGGCGTTTCTTAACGTCGTCCATTAAGTCTTTGGCCGCGTTGGAGTCGTCGAGTAGGTCTTTCCTGACGATGAGCTGATGTGGGGGTGCCTGAGGGGGGCTCTTGGTCGAGAATGAACTCCCGCCATCTATCGAGGAGCGCGAGGAGCGAGAACTTGGCGTAGACGATGGCTTGGAGTAACCGTGTTGGGGGTCAAGGAGTGCCGCAGCAAATATTTCTGCTGATGCAATAACGCGTCGTTCCGAGGACGTATAAATCTGAGAGACAGATTCCAATTAGCCAGCCTGCGACGATCTACAGAAAAAGTAAACTGACCTTCACGTTGTTGAGCACTTCCTTGTCTGAGGGTGGTATTTAGAGTCTTGTCATGATGGAGTAATTAGGCGAAATTGGCGCACTCATGATGGAGATATCCTTTTTGAAGGTTTCCCCCAAATCGCGGGATTGGTATCTTGCTGAATGCGTAAACTAGTTCGACGGAGTCAGCATGTCAGCGATGAGATCATACACGAAGTAGAGATCCACCTCGCCGCCCCATTTGAAAACCAGAGTCAACTTGGTCAATCTCCGGACCTGCCCAGCTTGTCGTTTGGAATATACTGGCTTCAGCTGAGCCTTCGTGCCCGGCATATCGATCTTGCTGATAAGAGCTGTATTCAGCTGTATCAGCTTGGCGAGGTCTTCACCGCTGGCGCCCAGCTCCTTCGACTCCTCCACAGCCGCAGCAATATAACTCAATTGCTCCTTTTCGCGTAGGATGATCTCCTCCTTCTCGCCCTTCAGCAAGGCGACGAAGGGCTGGGTCCATGTCTCGCCAATCGGAAAGTTGAATTTAAGCTTTTGTTTGGGCGTGCGGTCCGCATGTCGTAGAACCGTAACATTAGCCTTGAGCAGCCAAGTGGGTGCTTCCTGGGATGCCGTCTCGGCAATGGGGAGCGGGCGGTCCGGCGAGGATGACAGTCGGACGCAGAGCTCTGCGAGGATCTCGGCAGCCTTGTCTGCCGGCGGAGTCAGAGACGATCCAGCATATAGACAGAATGTATTTACCGTAATATGAATCGTTGCCCTTGACAAAACTCCATCCGTTAACATCGATAACTTGGCTACGCTTACCATTGTCACAGCGCAGCATGTCGAATCCGCACACGCGCTGTCCAAAGCCCTCGCATATCTTCGAGGCCCAGTTCTTCTCCTCGTCGCTCAAGTGTGTTATGAATCTTACACGCTCGTCAGCATATCGTGGTAGACGCATGTGTGTAAATAAGCTTACCGTATCTCTTTCCCTTCAGTATTCCGTCGGACAACGCCGTCAACCACAGGTGATTTACGCGTTTCTGCGTGTGTGTAATCTTTACCAACAGTGTATACTTTGATATCCTCCGAATTGTCCACGTCGATGAACTCCTCGTAAATATAGGACCCGTCTGTCCTCGGCTGGTTGAGGGTCGCGTCTAGATCACTCGATTTATTACCAACCTGAAAATATGTGAGAACACCCTGAAGCGAAGGCTGAAGACGGACACACTTTTCTAAAAAGGCGTCTACCACCGCCACCACGGAAATAGATATACACGTTGTGGTCCTCGCCGCTGACCGGCTTTTCCACGAAGGGTTTCTCCAGGATTTGCCCATCGATAATAATCGCGTCCCCATCATCACGAAGTGCCACTTCGGGAGTGACTTGAAATTTCCCCAGCTCTATACCGAGTGTCTCCTTCATGTGTGCTTTCAGCTCGTCGTCCACCTTGGGGCCACCATCACGCGACACCTCGAGGCGTTTGGGCGTTGGCACCTTGAGATGATCGAGGAGAGCCCCGACCAGTCGACGATCCCACAAAAGGGATTGCGGGGCGAGATCATTGATGCAGAATGGCTTGCGCAGTTTGACATATTGGACTGCTTTGTCTAGAGGAAAATCGGTGGAAAAGAAAGAGATGAGGACGTGACACCGAGGCCAGTTTTCGACGTCTGATTTTCGAAAGCAATAATTAGATACTGTGTTCAGGGTATCGCCTCAAGGATGATGTAGTCACCTTCGTCGAGGATGACTTTGTCTCCGAAAACCTTGACCTCAATGGCCCCGCGGGATCTTTCGACCAGCCTGGTCAAGATTTCCCTCATGGCCTTGGAACGGGCCTTGATATCCATGGCACATATCCCTAATATAACGGGGGGCTTGGCCTGCTCCAGCGTGGAGGCCAGATCTGGATGGGATCCCGTCGACGATGGCGAGGACGATCTAGTAAAGCTAGAGCGTCCGGGAGGCGTGCGTTCTGGCGAGTTGAAGAAATTCGATATCCTGGACTGTCTATCCCAGTTCATAGTGGCAAAGTCCGACCTGCAACGGTGGTCGTGTGCAGCAAAAGTCTAGCAGATGAACGTCAAGTAAATAAATAACGGACGGCGGCTGCGCCAGACGGGCAGGATGGAAATGCCTGTTCAGGGGGCCACGTGGGCGTTAATTTCCGCATAAGGAGTGCTCCGGCCCCTGTTGCGCCATTTTTGCGCAGACCACTCGTCTGGTTACCAGCCGGTGAGGCATTTCTTGGATGACGGGCTGCCTTTTATTTAATAATGGACCGAAGTTACGACGAGATTTCTCATTCTGCCTCCACCATACAGCATGTCTGGCCCGTCAAATATGCGTCCCAAGATGCCCGGGACTCGTACAACCCATTATTTGCACCCCCTAATGGAAAATCACATCGCACACGACGTCGTCTCGCAGGTTTACGTCTCTAATTTGCACTGTAGCAGGTGCGTACAGTCTACATAGTCCTTTGGACATATATCCTAACGCCCCATCAAGTTGTGTGACAACTATACAGGAAGCCTTGGCCGCTTTGCTGCCTCCGCCGTTGTCGGTACAAGTCTCCATTGTATCCCAGACAGTCACCGTGACACACTCCGCTGAGCTGTCTCTGCGATCTATCCGTGCTGCTATCGAGAATGCCGGCTTTGACGTTCCAGAAATACCCTCTGCCGTCGCCGGTGCTAGTACTACCGACATTCAAAGCACACTTTCTGGCGTCACGTCCTTTCTCACAGGCAAACGGCGTAAACATCTTCAGCAGTGCGAACTCTGCCAAAAGGACGATGCCCACTCGCACAGTGACACAGAACGCGATCCAGACCGCCCTAACACTGTCGTAGAAGAATCGACGCGCAGCTCACATCATGCCAGCACCACCCATGTAGACACCGCAGGGACGTCCCCCGCTCTCAAAGTGGCTCCCGAAATCTCTTCCGACGTAGGCCCATTCCGGTTGACACTATCCGTTGGGGGCATGTCATGTTCCTCGTGTGTCGCTACCATCACCCGAATGGTCTCCGAAATCCCCGGTGTATCAGACGTGTCTGTGAGCCTGCTGTCGAAATCGGCGGTCGTTATCATCGACACTCGAGATTTGGTGGACTCTGTAACGGAAACAGTGGATGACTGCGGCTTCGAAGTCGAAGTCATGGGTGTTGAACCCGTGGCGCGCGACGAGCCAGTGGATGCGGCCGGTCCTCGTGAAGTCTCGCTACACATTCGGGGGATGTTCTGCCAGTACGTTTCCGTCATGGTATGCATGGCATCATGCACTAATCATTCCTATGTAGACATTGCCCGGAGAAGGTCATGAAAGCCCTCGCGTCGTTCGGAGACGAGGTCTCGGTTGTGAAACCTATAACAAGCTACACGGATCCAATTATCAAAATCTCGTACCAGCCCTCGCCTCCCGAATTTACCATCCGCGCTATAATGAGCGAGATTGCTTCTGCAAAGTCTCCCCCGTTTGAGGTATCCATATACCAGCCCCCATCCCTCGAAGACCGCGCCCGCACTATGCAGGCACGGGAGCAGCGCGACCTGCTCTACCGCCTTGTATTTTCCGTCGTCGTCGCCATCCCCACTTTTATTATAGGCATCGTCTACATGAGCCTAATCAAGGACGGGAACTCTACGAAAATGTTTCTCATGGAGCCGATGTGGGCAGGCAACGCTTCGCGCACGGAATGGGCCCTTTTCTTCCTCGCCACAGTCGTCATGTTCTATAGCGCGGGCACGTTCCATCGAAGGAGTCTCAAGGAGATATACTCGCTATGGCGGCCAGGCAGTACGACACCAATCATCCGGCGCTTCATTCGCTTTGGCAGTATGAACCTATTGGTATCGACTGGCGTCTCTGTGGCCTACTTCTCGTCTATAGCGCTGCTGGGCCTCGCGGCCGCTCAACCACCCTCGCCTACTGGTGAAGGCGACCGGACAACATATTTTGATTCCGTTGTCTTTCTAACGATGTTCCTATTGGCTGGTAATTGATCAACATGGTTTTGGTACACAACCACATTGCTGACATATGGCACAGGTCGCTTTCTTGAAGCGTACAGCAAGGCACGGACAGCGGACGCAGTGACAGCCCTCGGTTCCCTAAGACCGCGTGAGGCACTCGTGATAGCACCCTCGACGACCCCCGACATGCCTGTTTCTATCTCGGACACGTCGGACGAGAAGGATCTCGAGAAAGGTGATGCCAGCTCAGACAGCGGTCATCTAGTGGTCAAAGCTGGCCTTCGCGTGCAGAGCGTCGACACTAGCCTTCTGGAGGTTGGCGATATCGTCCGAGTCCAAAGTGGTGCTACACCGCCGGCCGATGGGACCATAGTCTTTGGTGATAACGGTGCTTTCGACGAAAGCTCGCTGACCGGAGAGTCGCGTCTGATCAAGAAGAGCGTCGGTGACAAGGTCTTCCTCGGCACGATCAATAAGGCTAAGATGGTCGACATCCGAGTGGATGCCATTGGTGGCGGCACTATGTGAGTACCTGTCCTTGTATAGCACTTGGAACGCGCTGAAGCTAGGTATATAAGGCTGGACCACATTGTCAAAATTGTTCGCGAAGGGCAGACTCGGCGCGCACCGATCGAGAGATTGGCCGACCTGCTAACCGGTTATTTTGTTCCTGTCGTCACTCTTCTGGCCATCATAACTTGGGTGGTATGGCTTGCTCTTGGTCTTAGTGGCTCTCTCCCGGAGAGTTATCTCGACATCAGCCTGGGCGGTTGGAGTAAGCATTTTGGGATCGTGGACTGTGTCGTCAATACTAATTCACGATACTCTATACAGCTGTATGGTCTCTCGAGTTCGCCATCGCAGTCTTCGTAGTAGCCTGCCCGTGCGGCATCGGTCTCGCTGCTCCTACGGCCCTGCTTGTTGGTTCTGGTCTTGCCGCCAAATTCGGCATCCTCGCCCGGGGTGGTGGAGAAGCCTTCCAGGAGATGGCCCAGCTCGACGTCGTTGTTTTCGATAAGACTGGGACTCTCACGGAAGGCGGAGAGCCGCGGGTATCTGATGTGACGGTTTGTGATGAATCTGGACCCTGGAAGCGCGAGTTCATCCTCGGCGTTGCTGCGGAGATAGAGTCCGCAACATCGCATCCTCTCGCCATCGCCATTCGTCACTACTGTGCAACTGAAGGCGCCGCATCCGTGGGGGGATCTGCCTTCGAAGAGACGGCCGGACGAGGGTTGAAGGCCGACTTCGAGTCTCACCATTGCACTGCCATCATTGGGAACGAGATATGGATGCATGAGCATGCCGCTAGTCTCGACGATGCTATCATCCGGAAGCTGGAGCAGTGGAAATTGGAAGCTAAGAGTGTCGTTCTGTTGGCTTTGCGGGATGACTCTGCCACGGAAGTCGATTGCACATTCCGTGTCGCAGCAATATTTGCTGTCTCTGACCCCTTGAGGCCGGAGGCACGGACTGTGGTCTCACGTTTACAGGGGATGGGCATCGGTACGTGGATGATATCCGGCGACAACGAGACCACGGCAAAAGCTGTCGCACAAAGGGTCGGCATTCCCGCAACGAATGTGATTGCGGGCGTCCTTCCTCACGAAAAGGTACGTTTAATCATCGCACAAAGTTCATTGCACCGTATTCACCTATTCTAGGCGGAGAAGATACGCTGGTTGCAGGAAATGGGCAGCAAGCGGCAACGCTCCAAACTGATGGCTACATTCAGCAAACGACGCCTGAACGAACGGTGCATAGTAGCAATGGTTGGCGATGGTATCAATGATGCACCGGTGCGCGGAACTCATCTTTTACCCACTGCCGTCCTGACTGACCCTGGTCGTGTCACAGGCAATCACTTCCGCAGATGTCGGCATTGCAATTGGCTCTGGAAGTGAGCACTGTCAGCTAGAGACTAGCCACAAACCGTTAACTAACGTTCTTGCCCAGGTGATGTCGCGATATCGAGCGCCTCTTTCATCCTCGTGTCGTCGAATCTCCGCAGCCTGCTGACCCTGAGTGACCTATCCCGCACGGTGTTCAACCGCGTCAAATTCAATTTTGTGAGTCCCATCTGACATGAACTGCATTCTTTGTGCTAAGCGCTCACGGTACTCGGACCGATCAGTTATGGGCGACGGTATACAATTTACTAGCCCTTCCTGTTGCGGCTGGGGTCATATATCCCGCGGGGCACGCCCGTCTCGCGCCTGTCTGGGCATCTCTTGCTATGGCGTTATCGTGAGTCTGTTTTGAAGCATGTCCCAGTAAATCAACTGACTGCTGTTTGTAGCTCCGTTTCCGTCGTCTGTTCCTCCCTCTTGCTCAAACTCTATAGAGAACCCAAACTTTAACACTGGGCCGCCGGTATCTAGTCATCCACTCTGTAGCAATACCATCCACATGTAGCTATACCACCTCAAACTTCGAGCTTCCCATTTCAAGATGGAACGGATAAAATAACATCGCTGCTAACCATACACATACATGTGGAGTGTTACACTGCGCAACAGGAAATATACATGTACAACGAATTAGGATGGTTTCTGAGGCTGCAGCTCTTTCTCCTTCTTCGCCTTGTAGAAGTCCGAGAACGACAGTCTGATGCCCAGGAATCTGCAGTCCAGGTCCGGATGGGTTTGCAAGCCCTGCACAATGGACTGTGCGCCCTCTGAGAAGGTCGCGCCGTAATCTCGCACACGACTTAGGATGCGGGGGAGCGCTTCTGGGTCGCGGTGCCGTTCTGTGTCTGGCTCCGGGCCGGTATACACTCCCTGCATGCTCAGCATCAGTCTGTTGCCACGGTTGTCCAAAGCTGAAACACACTTACCCGCTGCATATCTAGCTCGCGATCTCGCCGAGCAGACTCGGATAAGCAATAATTGTAGAAGTCGTCCTATGTGCTATTAGAAAAATGGGGAGGCCAGAGAAAAGGAAATCAAACGCACTGTGGCCTCTCGGAATTGCAAAATCGTCGCAAATATGTCTCGCACTTGTAGGAGAAGGCTTTCCTGCGAGGGAAGTCCGTCAGTCGTGTGACTCAAGATCCAGCTCCACAGGGACATACCTCTTTGCCCGTCTTGGGACTGAGGAACAGCATTTTCTTGACCATCCTGTCCAGATACGACCTATGTGCGTCAATCATGGCATCTAAATCGCCCTCCTTCTTGTTCAAGAAATCGATCAGGATCTTCCAGGAACACTCGATGACCTCCAGTTGCGAGTATGCTTGCATCTGGCGAATGAAGTGAATCATCTCGGCCATGGTGATGCGGATGTGGTGCCATTCCGGCTCGAGCGCTAGTAATCCGAGGGATTAGAATATTACAGCGGGCCCGCCGGGGAGCTTACTTACCAGGCACCCTGAGGAAGGTTCTCGAGCCGCCAGCAGTCCGCATCCACCCCGCGCTCAGGGCGCGCTCGATGCGCTTCATCTTCCACAGATGGTTGAAGAGCTTGAGGTATTTGATCATCGACTCCGGGTCGAGCACGGTGTCTATCGGCGGGTCGACCTTGTATTCCAGCGTGAATACATCCCAGCCGATCTCGCCGTGGGAGTATTCGAGCATGCGCGCGTCGAGTCGCCGCAGGACGTCTTGCGGGTCGTTTTGCGCGTTCGAGGACCGTATAGCGGTCTCGAGAGTGGCCGTCAAGTTATGCCGATACAGTGCGTTAGCGGGCCGTGCCAGGCTCGGGCTGGAAAGATCAGCACAATGAGCACGCTTGAGATGGGCAATCTGCTTACCCCAGAGCCTCCATCAGCTGGTCTGCAAAGTCACCGTGCCCGAGCATGAGATAATGCTTCAGCGCCCGCAGGTGGTCTAGGAGCTTGAATTTCTCAATGAACACTTCAAACAGGCGGTGGCTGGCGGTCTGGTATGCGGCGTCTATGGACCGCTCCAGACCTGCGATGTCGCTGTACTTGAGCGCTGAGGGGACCTGTCAGCACAACACATCGGTGCGACGCGGTGAATGATACGACGCACTTCCGCCGGTGTCGCTCATTTTCTCACGCGTGGCGACCCAGTCGCTGTCATGGCAGCTATACCGGATAAAATTCAAACTTTTTCCAGTGGAGAAGATCTAGCCGTCACCGGTCAGTGCGGGCTATTCGACGCTCCACCCACCTCGAACACGCACCTTGCGTCCGAACGCCTCCCCGACGAACATGGGGAGCATGTCTTTCTGGAACTGGTACTTCGCCTCCCAGAGCCGCAGCCCATCCTCGGGCTGCGTGCCGGAGACGTCCTCGTTGTCAGGCCCAAGACCCGCGAACCCGCCGTCGCTGGACATGTGGCCCATGCCGGACGGGTGCATGTACTGCATGTGCGCGAGCCCCGGGTCCACAGCGACGAAGAACTCCGCGAACGGGTCGTAAAGCTCGCCGGAGAACAGCCACTTGTGCAGCGTCGCGAAGAACGGTTTCGAGACCTAGTAGACTAAGCGGGGGAGACGCGGAGAGGCAGAGAGGGGGTGCGCACACACCTCTTCGAGGAGCTCGTCCGTGAACTTGCGCACGAAGGGGTCGCCGGTGTCGGTGTAGCCGTGTATGAGGTTCACGAGGGCGCCGCCCTGCGCATCTGTGCAGCGCGCGCACTGAGCAAGGGGGTGCGGAATATGGGGACAAGACGGGGTACGCTACCTCGCGCGCCCTCGACGCAGACGCTCATCATGCGCATGCGCAGGCGCCACTCGTTGATCCAGACGTCCAGCCGCCGCAGCGTCAGGCCGGTCTCTTCCTCGCGCTCGACCGACAGCGACATCTGCGACTCCAGCACGGCGATGAGGCGGTAGTACTCGGTGAGCTGCGTCTGGAGGTGATGGCACAGGCTTTGCTCGATCATGCCGACACCCTGGCGCCCCTCGCGCGCACGCACGAAAGTGTCGACGCGCGTATACAGATGGCCGACCTCCGAGAGGCGGTGTATGAGGGCCTTTGTCGGGGTGGCTATGACATGTTTCTACACCACGCGCGTCAATAGACAACGAAACAGTACAGAGTGCGGAGGCATACAGGATCGTCCACAAATATCAGTTTTCTGAGAGGGTCAGGGTCGTCGGTTCCTGAGAATCGAACATGTTTCCCTGAAATTCCCTGCAAAAGGTACAGCGTATCCCGCAGAAGGAGCTGCTCTGGAAGACGCTGGCGACCTAGATAGGGATAAGTTTGAGTGTATATGATAGATACCAAGGTCACCATTTCGCGCGCGGTATTCTCGCAGTTTTGCAGCTTGGGATTTTCCTTTGGGTAGCAAAGGATCGGCGGCGACCGGTTGAACAGTGTCTGGTCGTGTTCGTGTGGGTGGGGGAGGAGCTAGGGACGGCAAGAAGGCAGGGGGCACAGAAGAGGGATGATCGGACGACGCGAGAGCGTGTAGAAACGAGATGGACGCGTGTTTTCTCGATAGAACGGGCTGTGAGACGTGTAGTGAGACGCGTTATTGCAAAACATACGGGAATATCCACCTGATCGAGTAACCGAGAAAGCAGATTTGTGAACCTGAGAGCGCTGGAGCCCGTGGGAGATGATTGAAGAACTACATATACAAGTGTCAGTCCATGAAAAGGACACGATGAAGCCTCACGGACGATGCCTCTTGACGAGATCTGTGAGGTGACCGATATCGGTTTGCGGGCTCTGTCCGATATGACTTTGTGAGAAACGCGATGATAAGTTTTGGTTTTTGATAGTGATTTGGATGTATATATACCTATTCAGTATCTCTTCGCAGTGCAGCACCAGCTCCTCCCTCAAATGACCGTTGTTCCTTGCCTGAGGCACGAGCGCTGCCACCAGGGAATCGAGAGCCGGGCCAACACTAGACATGGCGCACTTCTCTCGCCGAGACTACGATATGTTTTTGAGCGGTTTATTCTGCTAGCAAATTGCAGGCAGATTTAAAGCGTGTATCATTCCAGGAGGTTGGAACACTGAAGTTTGGACGGAAACGCGTCTACAAGATTTTGGCACCAGTTTGAACGCGATCGTGACTTTTCCCACGCGATTTCCGTTACATAATAAAGCGGAGGTAAATCAAGTGAACACTGAACTCAGCACCCTGCAACCCAACTTCAATCCTTCTTGCTTTGCAATTGGAGGGCGTTGGCAAGTCAGCCTTGCAAGCCCTGGTCTGAGGTCGAAGCCTCTATGTATACGAGTGCGAAAGTACTTAGCTGGTATGTAAGCTGATCCAAGTTTTCTCCCCCAAGCTGTGACGACCTCTGACTTTTGTAATAATAGCGCTGCCCCGTTCTCTGCCCCGTTTCCGTCCCTGCTGTCGAGTGTAAATGAGTCGTCTGTTTGCGTCCGGCTCGCGGAAGTTACATACTCATGGGGAACACCGATGTGAAGATTTATGGAGGTCCAAGCCCTGGATCCGCGGTCTCCGTGGAGCATGGATACCCCATGACAGCCCCGCTTGAAATGTCTTGCACACGCCGCTGCAACGAGCCCTGGATTCCCTCTATCGATAAGGCATCTCCGTGGAACCTGCGACTCGCGAGTACAATGTGTGGACCAAGTTGGTCCCCGAGGATGTACAGTGCATTGCATGATACCATATTTCCCCCTGTCGAGAGTGGTAGCAGGAAGTCGCTTGAACGTAAGCAGTAAACATCCCGCACGCATCAAACTTCCTATCTTTTTTCTCTCTATTTGGCGCAGGATTGCAGGTTGCGGTCAAGTTTCTCGGAATTCGACACATCCACACGTGGGCTTTTAGTGCCTCTTCGGAGCCCCTCAGAGTCTTCTGCCTCCTTTGGTGGGTGTGCCTCTCGCAGCACCTGGACGGCACCAGTTTGTGGGTTCCGCGATGCTGTAACGGCAACAAGGCAGCTGCCGCTTCTGTCCATCGAGCGGCACATTGACGGCGCGGAATCTGCTCTTTGTTTTTTTCATTCGTGGGCATGCAATCTCGGATATGTACGGACTTGTAAAGCGTCTAATCTGCGGGTCTAGTTTTGTGTCATGGCAAAATTGTTTCGTGACGAGGGTCCGGCTCCGAGCGGTCGTGGCATGTCCTAGTCTTGCAGATCCGCGGAGTCCGACTCGTCAAGATGATCACGGTTGATATAACCGGTTATTACGGTCCTCACCTTATGTCGCGGCGAAACGATAAAAGGAATCGATATGTCGCCTCAACATCCTCCCACTGACGTCTCTGTCCCTGACCCCCATGTCCACTACACCAGCCGCCATACCATGGATCCCTAAACGCACTCTGGCAGAAGGTGAGTGGTAAACCCTGGTATTTAAATATAACAGCCGCCCTGATGTCCGTGGTAAATAGCCGACGCAATCCTGTGCGCGCCCGGCATGCCCCACGAACTCGAAACAATTCTCATCGACGGCCGTCTCCAGCGTGTGTACAAAAATCTTTGGCCAACCCTCGGTGCTTTCTGGCTTTGGGCCGTGGACACACACAAGGACCGCGAATACATAGTGTTCGAGGGCGAGCGCTGGACCTACGCGCAATTGGCGCGCCTTGTCCTCAAAGCGGCGAGCGTCTATCGGCACGCGTACGGCATCCAGAAGGGCGAGCGCGTTTGCATCTGCGCGCGCAATCTGCCCACCTACCTCGCCGCGTTCTGGGCATGCCACCTCATAGGCGCGGTTGCCGTTGTCGCGAATGCGTGCGTATCTCCGCAGGTGGTCTACTTGTCGCAACTCATACACGCTCCAGGTGGTTGCCCCTCGACGCGCTACAGTACTGCCTCACACATACTGGCTCCAAACTCATCATCGTCGACGCAGAGCGCGCGAACCTGCTGCAGCCGGCAACGCGCGCGCTCAGGGACGCGGGGACAGTAGGATTTTTGGTCCTCGACGCCAAGGCCGGCCAGTCGTGGGAGGGTATGCTGCACTGGGACGAGGCCATGGCCCGCCATCCGGGCGACGGCGCAGACGTCCTCAGAAACCAGGTCGAGATATCGCCTGAGGACAATGCCACAATCATATTTACCTCCGGCACGTGCGTCCGCTCCTTCTCCATCCCCGAGCGCCTGGTTACTAAACGTACGTCTGTAGCACCGGCCTGCCGAAGGGCGTGCTCAGCTCGCATCGCGGGTATCTGACAAATCTGCGGAATGTGCGTTCTTCGCGCGTGGCTTTTTCCTTTGCGTAGTTGACACATAACTTCCAGCTGTCGTGCGGGAGCAAGCGGGCGATGTTAAGACGGGGAGAAGACCTTCCGCAGAGCGACAGCAGCGACCAACGAGGGATACTGGTCCCCGTGCCGCTGTTCCATGTCACAGGGCTGACAAGCTTGTCGGTAATGTGCCGTCCACGGGTCTACCGCAGCACGCACCGTCCTTACCGATGCACCTATATAGACATTCGCGACCATGAATGGCATGAAGATTGTCCTCATGCGGCGGTGGGATGTGGAACAAGGTAAACCAGACGTTCTCCATACAGCCGTAGCTCCTCTGAGCATCTCCATTTACAGCTGTGAGGTCGTTCTCTCCCGCATTTATGTACATTTATTCAGCAGGGCTCCTAACAAAGGATGTCACACCCATAGGCTTATTCTGCAGGAAGACATCGGCATCGCCGGTGGGTGCGTGCCCGTCCCTCCCTCTGTGCCCCACTCGCACTGACGTTACCTCCCTCAGCGTCCCGTCCATGGTATCCGACCTGATCCAGAGCTCCGCCGCACGGAGACATAGGCTCGACGCGTTGATGTTCGGGGGCGCCGCCGCGCCCACGCAGCTCTACGCAAAGGCCACACACGCATTCCCCGGCGCGCTCATGTGCGTCCCACCGCGCGTGGCTGCGCGATAATATACTGACAAGCTTGCGTAGGAGCCAGTCGTACGGCATGACGGAGGTGAACAGCAACGCGGTGACTTTTGCCGGGGAGGACTACGAGGCCCGCCCGACGAGCACGTGAGTGGACCCTACTTACTCTTCTCGCGCGCAAGGTGGCTAAATCAGGGTGTCCAAGCGGCCTCGCGGCGCCTGTTAATGATATCGTGATCGTGCAGGACGGTACGGTCGTACCTCCCGGGCAGCTCGGGGAGGTGTGGATGTGAGCCTTCATTTGTGCGTGTGCACGATGTGCCTATTCTAATGGATGCGATTACTGCTAGACGGGGCCCTAATGTGATGAAGGAGTACTGGCGCGATCCAGGTGCGCCGCAGTGGACAACTTCTATTGCAAAGTGCACTTGCTCATGAATTTTCCATGCAGTCGCGACAGAGCGCTCGATCACCAAGGACGGGTGGATGAAGACGGGCGACCTAGGGCTCCTCGATGAGGAAGGCTTCCTGTACATCCGTGATCGATGTGAGTGTACAGAGTCATCGCTGTCCTCGAGACCCCACTGATGCGTTTGTCCCTGCAGTAAAAGACATTATCATTCGGGGCGGTGAGAACATTGTGAGTGCCCCATTAATTTAGGCCCAAACATAGTTTGCTGAGCTTGGTCCATGTGCAGGACTCTGTCATGGTCGAAAACGCGTTATACCAGGATGCGCGCGTCATCGAGGTGGCGGCAGTCGGCGTCCCGGACCAACGACTGGGCGAACTAGTTACCGCGGTCGTGTACGCTCAGCCGTCACACCTGAGCCAGCTGACAGAGAGCGATCTCATTGCGCTCTCCCGACGAAGGTACGTACCTCGAGTGACATTCATGCAAGGGGACATTCTGAATACGTGCGTGTGTGTAGCCTTCCGCGATTTGCTGTCCCCGTCATGATCCTCATAACGAGCGAGCCCTTTGGTGAGTGACTTGTACGATGATGTGTGTGCGCAAACCTGATGGACCGCCCCGCCAGCACGCACGCCGTCGGGAAAAATCACGAAGGCGCAGATACGCAAACTCGCTAAGGAGGAGTGGGAGAAGCGGTGCTCGCTCGTGCGAGACGCAATGCCCAAGCTGTGATTAATCGGCGCCAGGCGGCCCCTCGAAATCCTAATGACCACCGGCTAGCTTACTAGAGCTCCACGAAATCTGGACGAGATGCTGGTCACATTTTCTGGACCTGCCACGACGCTATCGTAGACCTTACCTACTTATTTAACATATTACGCTGTACACTGGACACGGAGGAGCTGAACACGATCATGACTGTCCTGCTTTGCAAGTCTTTTCGTCCGATCTTTGGTATTTGGTCCGAATATGTCCAAAACGAGCGATCTCTGTATGGTCGGCAGGTTACCGAGCGTCATTTGCAGCTTGAATACTTTGGTTTATTGGTCTCTGTAATATTGCTTGCCATTGCCAGGTTTCTATAGCTTTCTTACGACCTTCATGACTCGGCCAACGATATGAGCAATTCCAACTCAACGCCCTCCAGGTCTGGCTCTTCGGGGCCCTTTGCGTACCAGACAAGACTACTCGAGTCGACATCTACAGGTTCTCGGGGCGGAGGGCTTTTACAGCGCACCAGCTCCCTAGCGCGCACGAATTCAATCTCGAGCAGGAGTTCATTCTCTGCTTCTAGTGACGCGTCGCCGTCGCCAACCCCTACGGGCACGCGGAAATGGACGCCATCGCATCGAGTCGGAGCAAGTTTAGATGCTGTGAGAGGCAAATGGGAAGAGCGGGCACGCGCGGAGGCGACTTTGGAGGGCAGGTCTCCGTCGTTGCAATCCAGGGAGGATGTCTCGAGAGACGATGGCCCGTCGACCCCAAGTTCGAGCAGATTCACCGAGACTGCGTTCAGGTCGCCATCCTCGGACCATCTCCCTGCCTCGCCATCGAGGCCGACTCATACCATCGCCGATTATCAGAAGACACCGACGTATCTAAAGCGCCATACAATGCCCGCACCGATCGTCGCATCGGCGCTTTCGCCAAATAATACAGGTGTTACGGTAGAGAACGATTCGCCCACGCCTTATACGCCTTCAAGTCCGCATCGAATCCGCCTCCCGTCGTCTGCATCGCTGCAGTCGTCTTCCATATCCTCAGTGAAGCATCTGAGTGATTATGCTGTCCCGGCCTCATCGACGGACCTTGCGGACCCCGTGTCTCCGTCACCCCGCACGCGCCGCGCGAATACTTTCGACACCGCCGCATCAACTGCACACGGAGACGCGTCTTCATTCTCCTCCAACACGTCGCTAAGCTCATCTCGTGTGCCCAACTTTCCATCGCCGTCTACGCCGACACATCGACGACCTACATCCATCCATGCCCGCCAGCAACTCTTCTCGTCTAACGAGAAGACTCTCCCCAATACTCCGCGTTTTGAGTCACCCGAAAGAACAAGCCTTGCTGATCCACCAACACCCCAGTCCCCGTCCTCTTCTGTGATGGCTCCGAGCCCGTACCGGAGCTCGTACATGTCTAACAAAAAGGCCCCGTCTTACGGTGAGAATCTAATCATGGGCCGCAGATTAGGGAAACATCTCCCGCGTATAGCGAGT
This sequence comes from Plicaturopsis crispa FD-325 SS-3, assembly GCA_000827205.1. Lineage (NCBI taxonomy): Eukaryota > Fungi > Basidiomycota > Agaricomycetes > Amylocorticiales > Amylocorticiaceae > Plicatura > Plicatura crispa. The sequence continues at coordinate 666,890 of KN832554.1, forward strand.
GGAGATGCAGAGGATGAGCTGAACGAAGACTCGCCGCAGCCTGAACGGTCGGGCCGCAGGGAACGGCTCGAAAAGCGACAACGTTTTCGAGCAGAAGTAGATTTATCTCCAGACAAGCCCGTGTCTCCCTCGAAGCTCGTGTCCCCAGATCTAGTCATTCCCGGTGTGACAGACTCGGAGGCGGTGGCTGGCATTCCCGGACGCATACGACTGTCCCGCGACAAGATGCCGTCTGCGCCCACTTCCCCATTGCCTTCCGCTCGGTTAGCACGCGGGCTGTGGGCGGATACGCAGCGGCATCTCATACAGGCCTACGAGTATTTGTGTCACGTTGGAGAGGCGCAGCAGTGGATCGAGGGCTGTCTTGGGGAAGAGCTTGGTTTTGGCGTGGTCGAAATGGAGGAGGGACTGCGAAACGGAGTCGTGTTAGCAAAGCTCGTTAGGGTGTTCCAAGGTGAAAGCGCGGTTCGCAGAATTTACGAGGTACCATACTAGTCCATCTATTGAAGTTCTCAAAGACTGATGATACCCTTGACAGGCACCGAAACTGGATTTTCGACATTCCGACAACATCAACCATTTCTTTCTCTTTGTCAGAGCCGTAGGACTTCCTGAGGCAAGCGATTTCATTTGTCTATCGTTACGAGATTCAAATATTCACTCGACGGGCTTTAGGGTTTCATTTTCGAGCTCACTGACCTCTATGAGAAGAAGAACCTCCCGAAAGTAATCTACTGCATCCACGCTCTAAGGTATATCTTACCGCATCAATGAATTCCGCCAGATATTTACTTTCTCTACCATGTAGTCATCTCCTCGCTCGCCGAGGATTAGCGGAGCGGATTGGAAACCTTTTGGGTCGTCTTCAATTCTCAGACGATCAACTTCAGGCGACTCAAAAGGGCCTTAAGGACGCTGGCGTTGCCATGCCCAACTTTGGCAATGTCGGCAAAGAGCTAGCGAAGGAGATCAATGAAGAACCTGAGGTAGAAGTTGAGACTGAGGATGAGAGTATGTCCGGTTCTGATACACCTGACGAGAGTTCTATTGATATTTGGCTTGCCAGGGCGCGATCGCTTATTGCTCGAAAACGAGCCGTCGATTATTGCAGTACAGGCACAGGCCCGAGGATTCCTCGCTGCTCGAGCGCATGCCACACAACGGACCCGATTCTCCCTGGTGGGTCGATATATCCTGAAGGCACAATCTCAATGTAGAGGCGTTCTCGCCCGGCGCCACTTGGCGGAGCAACGAAAGCAGCGGACGGACCTGATACCGTGGGCTATCGCGCTGCAGTCGCACGTCCGGGGCCTTCTTGTCCGGCGGCGTTGGCATTCCCACGTGAAGCAAGTCCGCGCTTCTTCTAGGACTGTTGTGAAGATGCAGGCCCAAATTCGCGGAGTCTTGCAGCGTCGACGCTTTGGGTACCTGAAAGCAGCAATGCGGAGTAGCAGCATATCCGTTGTCAAGCTTCAGACTCTGGCACGAGCACGACTCGCACGAAGAGTACACACAGAGGCTTCCAAGACGTTCGCTGAGCCAGCCGTTCAACTATCAACCGTCGCTTTACAAGCCCATGCTCGTGGCGTCCTCGCTCGTCGGAAGGTCGGTCGGCAATATCATCTTATACAGCGCTCTGAGCCGCAGTTTGTCGCGCTTCAAGCGCAATGCCGAGGAGTTATCATGCGAAGACGATTGAGAAGGCAAATGGCGAAGCTGGAGGATGTTTCGCAGACCGTGGTGCGGATACAGGCAGCCGTTCGAACATATCTTGCTCGAAAGCGGCTCCTGATGCTCATTCGTGGGCTGCGGAAGGCCACCCCCATGGTCGTCGGCTTACAGGCTCGCGCACGCGCCAATCTGGCACGACAACGGCACGAGAATATGAACAAGGCGTTATCCGAGGTGAAGGTCATAACAGCAGTTGGCACATTCCAAGCACGGGCGCGCGCCGCACTGGCGAGAAATCGACATCGCGAGCAGAGCAAACAGTTCGAGTTCGCCGAGCCCGATGTGGTGGGCATACAATCTGCGGCGCGTGGCGCTCTCGTTCGACGAGATTATCATGCATGGCGGGACCATCTTTGGAGGAGCCAGCCCGTTGCGACAATTCTTCAGGCTATGCTTCGAGGAGTTATGCTGCGACGGTCGTTCCGTGCAAAAATGGAGTACTACCGGAGTAACCTCGACAAGGTCGTCAAGATCCAGTCGCTCTTCCGTGCAAAGGAAACTCGAGAGCAATACCGGCAGCTTACTTTGGGCACCAACGTCAACGTTGGCACCATCAAGAACTTCGTGCATCTACTAGACGACTCGGAATGGGACTTCAAGGAGGAGCTCAAAGTCGAGCGACTGCGGAAACGTGTCGTAGAAGGTATCCGGGAGAATCAGGCCTTGGAGCACGATGTCAGCGACCTTGATGTCAAGATCGCATTGGTAGTGCAGAACGTGAAGAGCTTCGAGGAGCTGATCAAAGTCCGACGGAAACACGGTGCAGACAGCGCAGCCGTTCATGCTGCGCGCGCATCCATACTTGCCGCTCATGGAGACCCCTTCGCTGGATCGAACACTCTAGACCATAGTGCTAAGCGCAAGCTTGAACTCTACCAACAGCTCTTCTATCTCTTGCAAACCCGACCGGAATACTGGAGCCGTCTTTTCTTGCAAATGTCTATAGAAGCAACGCCAGAGAAGAACAGGCGATTGACTGAACGTGTCGTATTGACCCTCTTTGGTTACGGTCAAGACCGAAGAGAAGATTATCTTCTTCTGAAACTTTTCCAGGTGCGTCTTAGCAAACGCAAAAAACTCTATTCTACCACTGACGACGACACCAGCTCGCAATTCAAGACGAAGCCGCGGATGCTTCGGCTTTGGAGGATATTGTTCACTCCCATCCCATGTACATCAACATCGCCGTACATTATTTGCGACCCAAGCAGATCACATATGTTCGAGATGCCCTCCAAACTATCATTCGTGAGGCCATCGGCTCTGAGGACCTCGACTTGGAAGCCGACCCGACTATTGTAAGCCGTCTCTGCATGTCAAGTTTTCTCCCTAATTCGTGTTTTAGATACACCGGAACCGTATAAATCGGGAAGAGATGAGAACAGGTGTACCCAGTACTAAACCAAAAGATCTACCGTTTTACGAAGCTCTCAATGATCCCGACACAAGAGCTCAATACATTCGACGTACGTATATGTTTACTTCATATGTTTCAGAATGTCAAAAAAAAAACTTCATTTCGCAGACCTGCAAGTTCTGCAGTGGTGGACTGAGGCTTTTGTTACTGCGATCACTCAGTCTACCAAGAAGATGCCATACGGCATACGATACATGGCTCGCGAAACACTCAATGCGTTGCGGGTAAGACACCGACCTCAACTGCCCTCAACTACTCCTTGCTGCGCTAACTGGACTTGCAGGAGAAATTTCCCGATGCGCCCCCAGAAATGTACGCAGCCTGCATTGGTCGTCTGGTGTACTACAGATATATCAATCCTGCTATCATGTGAGTCTTTTTGAGCTGTCCGCATCGAGCGCTTATTTAAAGCATACCCTGAAGCACGCCAGAGACATTTGACATTGTGTCGACTACCGTCGATATATCTGCTCGGAAAAATCTTGCTCAAATATCGAAGATAATCACCCAGATTACGGGCATGTCCGAGTTCGCAGACAACGAGCCAAGCTACATTCCGATAAACGATTACGTGCGAAAAGCTATCACTGAAATGTCACAGTGGTTAATCGAAGGTGAATTCATTGTTCCGTAGCCTTGAACTGTGCTGACCCACTGCAGTCGCCAATGTACCCGATGCCGAGACTCAATTTCACGCTCACGAGTTTTTGGATGTGACTGCGCAGCCAAAACCCATCTACATATCCCCCAACGAGGTTTACGCTATGCATACCCTGCTTGCACAGAATCTAGACCATTTGGTGCGATACTTCCCCAACAACTTCTTTTCTACATGATTGACCTGTTTCTTAGGCTCCGGAACACAATGATACTTTGAGGATTATCCTTGGCGAGCTGGACGGTGTTCCAAACTTGGGCACGGACGAATTAACGGACGCCAGGGACAAAGCCATCACTCTGGAGCTCACGAACAGATTCGCCCACGTCCGTGGTACGCTCTCGATCGACATTCTGAGACCAGAATGATACTCACCCAGACCATAGATGCTCGTGCTGATGAAAAGGCATTGTGGGTGCAGGCGAAACGAGGAGTTCTTGCTATCCTCCGTGTTCAGCCCGGTCAGGACCTTGTCGAGTCATTGATGCGACCAGTCACGGATGAAGATGAGATAGCCTGGGAGAACATCATTGAGGCTGAGATGGATAATGAGCAAATACGACAGCATCCAGGTCGTATGCCTTCTCAGCCTGCGGGTGATTCTGCCTATCGTCTAGAGGATATACGATCGTGAGCTTCGCCTATTCACTGTTATTTTCCATTCACTCATTTTGCTCAGCTTGACCTTCAAGAAAGTCAAGGCCCATGCGATCTTCTTCTTGCTCGAGCTGGAAAAGCAGGGAAAGATCACACGAAATGACGGTTTTCAGGGTATTCTCAATGCGATCGCTGGAGACGTTCGGAGCAAACACCGCAAGCGACTTCTCCGCCAACAAGAGCTCGATAACATGGAAGGTGCTCTGCGTCACCTCGCAGAACGAAAGAAATACTTCGAGGAACAAATCAATAGCTACCACGACTATGTTGAAGCCGCAATGGCTACCATGCAACGTGGGAAAGGGTACGCCAGTGTAACATTCTGATAGTCTCCGACTCATTTTGCTTGTCAGGAAAAAACGTTTCGTCCTCCCTTTCACGAAGCAATTCTACCACCTTCGCGAGATTAACAAGGCAGGCGAAGCACCTCAGTTTGGCTCCTTCAAGTACAGCGCGAAGGATTTATACGACAAGGGAATCCTGTTATCAATCGACCAGTTCTCCCCCCGACAATTCGACAAAATCGACCTCATCATGTCATCGAATAGAGCTGGGATCTTCACGCTCGAGCTGTTCAATAACACGCTTGGCATCACCAATCGACTCGCCACTCAAGACCTTCGCATGGAAGACCTTCTGCAGGCACGATTCGAGAACCGCGCGTCCATGTCTCTGTTCAATGGACTGGTAAAGGTCAATCTAGATTTATTGCTGTTCCAGATAAACAAGAAGTGCGTACATGTTTGCCTTAATAGTGGTGCGTGGCTGACCATGCCTTCCCCAGATTCTATGTCTAGTGTCACGTCTTTGTTCTTGCATCTAACCATAGCTTTCAATATTCTTCATCTGTAACCGTAGTCGCTAACACGTGTATTTCTCTACGCTTTCTCTGTGCCAATACATGCATACATACATTTATCTAGTATACAGACGCTCTTTGTTTACAATTCACATCTTCCAATTCAACTTCGTGGCCAAGGCCGAAGGGATGACTCAGAAGAGCCTCAGAGTGTGAACCTGAAGTTCGGGTGACGGTCTCCGATGGGCGCTTTGAGCGGTCCACATATGAGTACTTCGATTGGTAAGAGACGATTACAAGACGCACCTTTCGTCTTGCCCGAATCCCACAATTCCTGCCAGTCAATGATGTTCTGGTCGCGACGCCCCTCGCTGCGGGCCTTGTTTTCCCAATAACAATAAGCACTACGAAATATCCTGTCAGCGACGGAATAGACAATGATAACCTAACTATCGCTAACACGTTCGCTGCGGTGAGGACCCAGGCCAAGCAGACAAAACCTAGGGCAATACTATGCCCTCTGATGTACTCTGGGGCCTGGTCTGTCACATTGACAAGTACAAGGTGAGCCTCATTCCCCACGGATGACCCAGCGTAGCACTCACCGGCAGTATACGCAAAGGTCGCTAAAAAACCACTACTATGGTATTAGTGAAATTTTTATTGCATTATTCAAAAAATTGACGTACCCAACGTTTGCAATCGCAAGTTGCAGCGCCGTGGTGGTCGCCTTTTTGTAGTGTCCGCTGCTGTTGTTCGGAAGGATACTCAAAATACAAGGGCCCGATGGGTACCTGCAAATATACGTCAGGCCACTCCATCGACTGACGGTATATGGGGGCATACACTCCAGCTGCCATCAGAAACACTGCTGCGTAACGCCCCGTATTTGTATCTGTCGTGATAGCGAGTATGTATCCTTGAAAACGGAAGCGTTCGTCGGTCTAGTTTATTGCCCATGAGATGGGTGACATGTGACATACCGGCGATAGTGAGCGGTAGGAAAATCAGAATGAAAGGGCCGCGCCAATGTAGTTTATCGGACAAGTATGCAACGATAACTGCGTGGGCCATGATTCGTTAGTAAAACCAATATAAAAAGCTCATCGTTATACAAAGCACATACCAGTCAAAACCACAGCCGGAACATATGGAGGCACAGTATGTAGCTGTGCCGCGCCACCTGAGTATCCAAGCCCACTGACGATGGTGGGCAAAAAGAGGGAATACGAGTACAAGCTAATGATCAACCCAAAGTAAGCTATTCCCGTTAGCCATACTTGTATGTCCATGACGCCTTTAAGAACAACATTAGGTCATGAGGAGACGCGAAGAACTTGTACGCTATGCACGCATTACCTCGGATGACCTCGCGCCACTCAAAGTGCTCGTCCTCTTGATAGACGCTGGGGGCTTTCGACACCTCTTCTACGTGCGTGTCGTCGAGTTTTTCAGGATCGGGGGTAGAGTTGATGGGCCGGCCCGGCTCCGATAAGGGCGTACTCGAAGTTGCAGAGTTCGATTGCCGGAAGCGATGGACTGCGTTGAGATACTGCGCTTAGCAACAGTGCGGCTTAGGAAGGAGAAACATATCGTTACCGGCGAACGCCCGCTCTTCGTCAGTGAAAAACTTGGCGGTCGCAAGGCCTGCAGGAAGCCAAAGCGCGGCAACAATACTCAAGAGGGCCGTCACAATCCCTTCGAGGATAAATATCCAGCGCCAACCTGCAAGGCCGCCAATGCCGTCCATTTTGATTATGGCAGTAGCAAGAAGACCTATTCTCATGCCGAAGATTATTCTCGTGAATCATACAAGCGAAGGAAAGCACTTTACCACCAAATGCACCAGATAACGAAGCTAGCCGAAAAGATCTAGTAAACGCGTCATCTGTAGTGCGAATATAAGTAGGACAAACCTGAGGCGTAAAATATGCCAACTCTACTTTCTACAATCAACGGTGAAACCCGAAACACGGATGCACGGTGCTCACCGAAGCTGAAGCTCTTCACGCTTGTACATGGTACTCAGATAGAGTATCATCCCGGGTAGCAGCCCACCCTCGCAGACGCCAAGGAAAAATCGTACGGCGATCAAGCCCGCAAAATTGTGTACTAAGCCACTTAGAGTGGTGACAAGTCCCCACCAGAAGACGAGGAAAGGTAGCCATCGATTAGCCGCCACTTTCTTCAGCACCCAGTTTGATGCTTTGAAGATGTGAGCCAGCAGGTACGTGGCTTCAAGATGGGGACTTACGAAGTTCCACGACGAGATACCTGTGATGCAGAACACGTTAGAGGGTAGACGTGTGCCGGATACATACAAAAATGCTTACGGCGCGTAGAATATCGCTAACGCCGTATTGAATTGGTTGCCTACGAGGTGCGCGTCTTTCTCAAGCCCTGCAATCCTAGAAACGACCAGTCAAGGCGGCCGAACGATTACTTTCGACGCAGCCTACCTGGCATTGCCGATATTTGTCCTGTCTATGAAGCTTGCAAGCCATAACTGGAGATGATTTAATATGAGAATTTGATGTGGACAATTTACAATTAATGACGGCTAACCAAAGCAAGAGGGGGAAGAACATGAGTGTCTAGCTTCCACAGCACCCTAGTCGTTAGAGCGCGGTCCGAGTTGTCGTCTGGCGAGGCAACAGACGAGGAACGGGGATCGCTTTTTTCGCCGTGCCTCTGTGGGGGTGACATGATGAGGGGAAGTGCGGGGAAAGGGACGACGTTTGCGAGCACTCCTGAGCAGTTAACTTATCTGCTCCTGCCATAGCCGGCTTGTTGGCCCAATCACTGAGAAGACTTTAGAGTGGCGTTACATATGTTGCCAATATCTCCGCCGTATGTGGATCACCGTTTGATCACGAGTCGAAATCCGTCTCGCTGAGCCGGCTGCATGGCAGCTGACATGTACACCTGAGAGGATACGGCGCTAAGTAGATAGCAGAATATTTGAGAGCGTCGGTTGCCGCAGATATGACCAACGGCGAAAATAAGAACACGCCATGAAGTCCAAGGACAAGGAACGTTTCAATCTTAGAATCGAAAAGCTATTTGAGTAGCCGTGGGAATATCCCAAAGTAGGGCGTCTAAGTTTGTAGATTGTGTCCGTCCGTTCGACGCCCACGACGCAAACGTACTTACTTCGCCCAAGCTATTTCAGAACTTTCTCCGTAGTAAGGTCTCGAGCATCTGCTTATCATGTCGGCGCCGCCATTCGTGCCAATAGGGCCCCCACCATTACCCCTCGGCTGGTCTGAACATCGCGGTACGCACCAGCAACGCTCACGCACCGGCGCGCATCTATACTTACTTGCAAGTTATTCACAGGTCCCAATGGCCAGATGTATTATTACAACGCACAGACGCAGGAATCGACTTATATTCGCCCTTTGCCCGCGTTTCCTATCGCGCAACCTCAGCCAGCGAAGAAGAAAGAGAAGCCGATAGCGAAAACACCTATACCCGGTACCGAATGGTTGCGCGTGAAGACGACGGAGGGTAACGTGTTTTACACACACAAAGCGAAGAAGGAGAGCGTGTGGACAGTCCCGGATGAGATTAAAGAGGCACTGGAGACACTGGAACAGTCGGAAGCGGAGGAGCAGAGGCTGGCTAGTGAGAAACAAGCGGAACAGGCGCGGAGAGCCGAGCAGGAACGCTTACTGGAGGTTGAGAGGATCAAAGCGGAGGTCCAGGATATGGTGAAACGAAAAGCGGAGGATGTTCCCCTCGACGAAGTTGTGGTCTCGAAAAAGGCAAGAGTGGAGGAGGTGCCAGACGAGGATGCCGACGGTGGCGAAGAAAGCGAAGAGAGTGAGGAGGAGGAGGAATGGCAAAGAGAGGCTGCGGCTCAACTTGCGGCTGAGGCCGAGGAAGAGAAAAAGAGACAGGAAGAAGAGGCGCGCAGAGAGAAACAGGCGGCAGAGGAGGAGGCGCGTAAAGCAAAAATGGCACAGTTAGACATGCCCGCGCGCGTCGACCTCTCCCTGGAAGAAGCAAAGGCGCTGTTCAAGGTATGTAGACTCTGACATTCACACCCTTCTCGATTCTTATCACTGCTGCAGACACTTTTGCGAGAAAAAGACATCAATCCACTGCATCCATGGGACACTTCGCTGCCATTGTTTGTCTCGGACCCACGCTATGTCCTCCTCCCTTCCGTGTCCTCGCGAAAGGAAGCTTTTGACGAGTACTGCCGTGACCGTGCACGCGAGCTGCGCCAGTCCACGGTCAAGAAGGATACAGAGGCCGCAAATCCCAAGGACGCTTACGATAAACTGCTAAAGGCAGAGGTAACGAGTACTAGGACAAGCTGGAATGATTTCCGGAGAGCGTGGAAGAAAGATAGACGGTTTTACGGCTGGGGACGGGACGATAAAGAGAGGGAGCGGAGGTTTAGGGATTATATCAAGGAATTGGGAGAAAGTACGTTTTCCGCCATCGTTGGCTATATATACTCCCAGACTTATTATACGAACACAGAAAAGCGTGCTGCCGCGCAAAAGGCGGAGGCAGACTTCTTTTCTCTGCTGCGAGAAAAAGGATCAGTGGAACTCGACTCTGTGTGGAAGGATGTAAGGCTTTTGGTCCCGAGGATGATCCCTTTCCCATACTTATCTTCCTTAGGTCAAGCGAAAATTATCGAGTGACCCTAGATATGACGCAGTTGGATCCTCGTCACTGCGCGAGGAACTCTTCAAGACATTCCTCAAAGCCCTTTCGACGTCTGCCGTACCAGCAGACCCAGCTGCGAGTGCGGAAAAATTGTCCGGCGATGCAATGACTGTCGGCGAGGTTGACGATGATGCGGAGAGGGAGCGACGGCGGCGAGAAAAGAAAGAGCGTGCAGTAAGGGAGCGAGAGGAAAAAGTCAAGGCTCAGCGTGGTCAACTAGAAGCTGACATCGGGCGGTCGCGGATGGGTCTGAACAAGGAGGAAGGGGAGAGGGAGTTCAGGTGCGTCCGTTGGCTACCTGACCGACTTGCAGCTGCTTTGGCGCTCACTATCGGGTCCTTCTGTATCTTACACCTTTTAGGACAATGCTGACAGATGCTGTGCGGGATCCACGGGTAAGGCTACAACTACGTTACGAGCAGTATCTGACCGTTTGTTTCTTACTTAGATGACCTGGGATGCAGCGTTACCACAACTAAAAACTGACCCCCGATTCACCAATTCGCCGTTACATGTAAATCAGCAACTCCATCTCTTCCACGATCACGTCGGGCAGCTGCGTGCAAAACACTTGCAGTCTTTGCACGCCCTTTTCGAGTCGTACGCCCCTTCCCTCGCGGCGCTATTCTCCACATTACCGCTCTCCTCCCTGCGTGTGTCGTTGCCTGTCACGAAGCTTGGGCTAGACGATTCTGCGCTGAAACACGAATTCGAAGTGTGGCAGCGCGAGCGCACAACTGCTGCCCGAAAGGCATTCGACGAAATGCTTGCGGAGAATGCGTTTGTCGAGTTCTGGGGCCGGCTAGGGAAGATCGGCGGTGAGGGCGTAGAGGGTGGCGTCAAGATGGACGACGACGATCTTCCGGAAGACGAAGGCGAGGCTGGGGGTGGGAGAGTAGACATGAAGGCATTGGCAAAGAGTGTCGACGTCGGCGAAATGGAGAAAGTGCTAAAGGTAGGCTGCACCCGTACTCGCGTACCTCGTCTGGTTCTGACCACTTGCCAAGAGCGACAAACGATTCATTGTTTTCGATCATGTTCCAGAGCAGCGGGAACGGTGGCTTCGGGTAGGGCATTGAAATTTCTCTGCCTTGGCGAAACCATACTAATACACTTCTTTGCAGGACTACTTATCACGGTTGGATGCTCCCAAGCTCTCCGTGCACTGAACCCCCATCGTACCTATCTATCTACACTCTGTACTATATGCAATGTACCACACGCCCAGTTGACGTTCGCTGTCGACAGTGTCTTGATGAACTTCAAGCCCACGGCAAAATGTCGCGTTTCCAGGGGCGTTCCGAGCCATATACGGAAAATTTGTGCCCCTATCAACGCGACGCGCAGAATCCTCCGTTGACACGTCAGTCACTGAACATTCTGGACCTGCTTTACTTGTTTCTTTCCTATATAAACTGTCAGACGTACCCGCTGGCTAGCAGCACTCCTCCCCACTCCATCTTGACTGCTTGATATTGTTCTGGGTCCTCTAGTTGGTTGGCCATGCGGCTTTTCCGGACTCTCGCAGTCACTCTCACTCTCTTTTCGTCATATGCACTTGCAGACGATACAGCGGTACCCAAGGCAAAGCACGACTACCAGGTATACCGCCATATGTTGCGTCCTCCAGAGTGGTCTAACCGGTATCTGCAGAGCGACGTCGCGCGACTCAGGAAGATCGTAGTGAACAGCCTGTACTCACATCGGTGCGTCATGTATCTCGCAAAACTATTCAGATTTGTGCTTAACAACAATAAATTACAGCGATATATTTCTTCGAGAACTCGTCTCCAACGCAAATGACGCGTTAGAGAAGCTACGGCTCACCGCCTTGACGGACAAGAGCGTTTTAGAAGGAGCGGAAGACCTCAACATCACGATCAAAGCCGTAAAGAATGAGGACGGGCCCGGCGGTCGTATAATTATCACGGATACTGGTATTGGAATGACACCCGAGGAACTCAAAACAACCCTAGTGCGTATACCACACGGCCCGTATGTATATTCACTGATCACCGCTTTCTTCACAGGGTACTCTGGCGAAGTCTGGCACCTCTGATTTCTTGGCCAAAGCAGAGACCCAGGACTCATCGGCAACCGGGAACCTCATCGGTAGCTTTGGACTTGGGTTCTATTCCAGGTAGATAGAACAGTCGATTATGGCATTACGTTCCCATACTGACATGGCCAATAGTTTCCTCGCTGCTGACCGGGTTATCGTGTCTTCTGTCGCTGCTAAAACTGCTAAGAATCCCGAGCCAAAACAATATGTTTTCAGCTCCTCTGCGGATGACAGCTCATTTGAGATCTATGAGGATCCGCGTGGAAACACCTTGGGCCGAGGCACGGAGCTGACTCTTGTGTTGAAGGACGAGGCATTGGAATATCTCAATGAGAACAAGTTAATCGAGCTTGTGTACGTGTCTTGTGCTGGTTATCGCGCAACTCCTAGTCTCAATTTATCCTGCAGTAACAAGCATTCTTCTTTCTCTTCGACGTTCCCCATATATTTGCTCACAAAGCAGACGGAGGAGGTGCCCGATGAAACTTCCGCACCAGAAGATAGCCCAAAGCCATCTTCAGGAACTGACGACGAAGACGAAGACAGCATCCTCATTGAGGACGTTGACGATACAAAGACCGACACAGCACCTAAGACCAAGAAGGTCACTGTTGAGAAATGGGTCCAACTCAATTCGCAGCCTCCACTTTGGATGAGGTACGCTAGTTACTTGTCAATTTGCTTGTCCGCGACCTCACCTGTTATCGGTAGAGACCCGAAGAGCATTTCGGATGAAGAGTACAAGCAGTTTTACCAAGCAACATTCAAAGGTACTGAATCTGGCATATCAAGCGTCCTCGGTATGCTGATATTCTCCGAATCCAAGATAGCGCAGAACCCCTGGCGTGGCATCATTTCACAGGCGATTCTAGCTCCGGCGTGTCTTTCCGTGCCATTATTTACCTCCCTTCGAAGCTGTAGGTGCAAGGTCTCGGTGTGTGTGACATCGTCCCTGATCAACCGTGCACAGGGACCCGCAGTTCTGGCAACAGACTTCGACGACGAGCTCAGCCGACAACATCCGCCTCATGGTCAAGCGTGTATTTATCACCTCCGACCTCGGAGCTGCCGGTCTACCGAAATGGGCATCGCCTGTGAAGGCTGTCATCGATGGTATGATATACTATAGCCTCGTGCCAACGGTCCACCTTTGCTGATGTCTCCGTGTGTACAGCGGATGACCTGGAGCTGAATGTCTCCCGTGAAAGTCTTCAGTCGAATCGGTTCCTCAAGGAGGCTAAGGGGATAATCCTCAAGCGTCTCGTCCAGTTGTTCACCCGTCTTGCGGACGACGAGCCGGAGAAGTTCGAGAAGGAAGTCCAGTCAACGTACGGCTCGGTGCTCAAACTCGGCGCAGTAGAGGACCAGAAGAACCGGGAAAAACTCATACCATTGCTGAGATTTTCGACAAACCAGCGTGACAGCGCATCGTTAGCTGAGGTAGGTCGCTGCCACAGCGCCTTATTGGTCCGCTGGGCTTTATTGACCGTCTCCTCTAGTACGTGGAGAACAAACGTCACGGCCAGAAGCAGGTATATCCCATCGTAGACCCAATGCCTTGCGCCCATCGCTGATGACTTCGAGATAGATTTTCTTCCTGGCTGAGCTAGGCAAAACCAAGGAAGCCCTCGCCAAGAGCGTTTTTGTTGAAAAGCTCACCGCTCGCGGATATGAAGTTCTTCTTCTCCATGAACCGCTCGATGAAATTCTCGTCCAGAATATTCGGCGCTACAAGTTCGTCTACTCCCCTCGCTTCTTGCCATGTAATCTGACGAGTCTCCAGGAACATCCCATTCCAGGATGTTGCCAAGGTCGGCCTGAAGTTCGGCGACGAAGGTCTGCAGATGCACATCATCCCCCACAGTCCACTCGGGTTGACATGATTCTAGATGCCGCCGCGGAGGAGGAGAAGAAAGAACAGATCGCGCTCAGTTACAAATTCAGACCTCTCCTTGATTGGTTGAAGGAAGAAGCCAAAGACAGTGTCCGCGATGGTACGTTTCTGAATTGTATATTGTGCTTTGTATGTTACTTACCTTCCGTCTCATGCAGTGGTCATTTCCGACCGTGTAAGGCAACTCCCCCATACACCCGAGACGCGCTGACCTAATTCTCATCTAGCTTGTGTCGAGTCCCTGTGCAATAGTTGCGGATAGCCAGGGCTACACGGCAAACATGGAGAAGCTCATGAGTCAGTGTTTACCTCTCCAAGCCCGTGACCTGCGGCTCATTGCTCTGACGCAGGCGCTTCTAACAACAAATTCGGCGATGACTTTTTGGCGCAATACGCAAAGAAGCAGAAGATGCTTGAAATCAACCCCAAGTCACCGCTCATTGTTGGTCTATTGACCCGGGTAGAACAGCTGCTGGCCACGAAGTCGGATGGTGAAGAAGACCCTGAGACTGAAGCTGAGCTAAAAGAGGCTGCCTCTATCCTCGTCGATGGCGCCCTGGTACGGTCTGGCTTCGAGGTCGCCGACACAAACGAGTACGCAAAACCTGATTCTCTGCTTTGCAATGTATTGACAGCGTTGGCTTAGGTTCTTCAGTCGGGTTGACCGCGTTCTCCGGCGCTCACTCGGTGTATCGGAGACCGCCAAGACGGACACAACTGTGAAGCCGGCACCACCAGTCGATCCTGAGCTAGTGGAGGAAGAGCCAGAGGTCCCGAAGGACACTCAATTCAACTTCCCGTCGTCTCTGAAGGGTAAAGTGAAGTTTGACGTCGAAGAAATTGACGATGAGGGAAACCCGGTGGTGCCTCCCGTTCACGATGAACTATGAGGATTGTAATGTTATTGGTATCTCAAAAATTATATTCTACTTACTGGGACCTCATGATCATCCTGCGGTCGTACGCTCAGAGGCTGTTTGGACTCAGGAGTTCCACCAAGGGTGTCCCTCAAGGCGCCACGCGTCGAACGTGGGCCGGACTTTGCGTAGGTAGAGACAATTCTTCCAGCGCTAGCCCCTTGCTAACACTGATATGTTATTGCTCGACTGAAGGTTGCGACTCCTGCTATCATCTCCACTACCGTACTAGTGGCACTACTACTAGCGCCGTATGTAAGTCGGCAAAGCCAACAACTCACTGACAACGAAAATCGCGAACCCGATAACGAGCGCAGCTCTTCGACTGTAAGCATCTACGTATTGTCATCTTTCCAAACACCTGTACGCTTTCAACCGCTCAACGTCCACAGGTAAGCACAATGTGTTTGTCTAGGACATTCCTCGTTCACTGTAATGCTCCGTCCTCTACGTGGGTTCCTAGCGCCGAGGTCCTATTGCAGCACACAGGCGCCGCTTTGCCACAACGTCTCGCGATATATATACCCGACCAATACGAGTTGACGACTGTTCAGCGCTCGACGGCAGTTGGCAGCTTCCGAGTGTCCCTATATCGATCACGACTGATTACAGACCGCAACAGGCTGCCAATGGTGCAGCTCGTGGTAAGGGCGTGGCTGTTAATCACTCTCTTCACACAAAGGGTCATGTACAAGGAAAATGCCATACTCATTCCCGGCATCTGAGTCTGGATGATGGTCTCGCTCGGATTGCTCCTAACAGTGCATGCTTCGTCCATTGGCCATGAAGCCAGTGCGACAGACGGTGCGTTTTGTTCCAACGAATACAGAGCTGACATTTTCTCAGACTTTGGTCGAGCGCTCACGCACTGCCTACAGATCTTCGCAAACCTTCCTGATTGTGCCCTCAAGTCAGTGCCGGTCCTGCGATATTTCCGGACCGCCACGTCAAAACTTGACGTTGCTTCTGCCTTCGTGAGCTTTTGAGCCGAACAGCTTGCAGAGCGCAGCACCCACGAGTTTCTAATGCTTCGCACATCGATATAATGCGGTCCCGTGAAGGTCCAATCCATCTCACTACCGTCCTGTCCTGCAATGTCCTTTGACCCATCTCACCTTAATGGGATTGTATGCACGCTTTCGGAATGGCAACGTTCCAATGAAACGGATGCCCTGATCCACTGCCTGACAAGAGGAGAAACTGTTGGTCTGACAGTGAGTACCCTTCTAGCCGCCCGTGGTGGGGCTTCTGCATACTTACGCGAAATGTTGTACGGATCAATAGCTCGATGTCGTCGCCGCGTTCATATCTTTGTTTGCACTTCTGATAATATTCGGCTGTATGGCTGTACGTCTTCCAAGCTTTGGTGGCAGATATCGTCGCTCATGATATCATGCAGTGGAATGTCAAACATGCTCTCCCAGGACAACGACGACTTATCCAGGAGCCCCTAGATTTGTATATGGTGATTATCCACCTTCTTACCGCAAGACTGGTCGTAGTTGTTGATCACCTCTAGATGTCTCTGTTTTTGGCGGACTTCATCCAGGCCCTGAGTATGATACTTTCTGCCAAGTGGGTGAATGATGGGAAGACAGAGGTCGGTGCAGTGTGTACTGCTCAAGGCGAGTTGGACTCTTCTCCTGCAAGTGTTTGTCTGACAGATCCTGTCATCCTGTACTTGCTCGTAGGGATAATGCAGCAACTCGGCGAGACGGGGGTTGCAATGAGTGCTCTAGTTCGTTCGTTCCAAAGTGCTCTGTTCGTGGCCTACGTTGTTCTTAATTTCATGCTTACGAACAGGTCATCGCGGCACATAGTTTCATAGCTGTATGGTGGAGTAAAGGGCTGAGCCCCCGTGCCCTCCGCAGTGCAGCCTTTGTTATCGGCCTCTGCTGGGCATATATTGTCCTGCATATTATCGTCGGTCAAAGCGTCTACCATGCAAAGAACTACATCACTCCTACTCCGCAAGTATTTGCTCAACTGTTTATACTTGCATCCAACATTCTTACACTGCTTGTTTCAGATACTGGTGCTGGCTTGGTCCGTCGTATCTCGGAGCAAAAGTCTCTGGGGAATACTTCTGGTTCTGGCTGTGCCTGGCCATTTCATTCGTCGTGTATATACCCTTACACCTCTGGTTTCAGTATGTCCAAAGTTGTCCCCTTGTGCTGATGTCGTAACTGATGGTATTTTATGGTGTAGCGGATACATCGCTCTGTCCACCGACAGCAAGTGGCTTGGCTTCCGTATCCACAGGGCTGATAAATCCAGCCGTGACAACGATGAATTCCGTGGCAAGCGTCGGTCATTTGCCATGCTTGCGTACGTCCGAGTCGTTTTATCAGCCTGTCAGCTTCTTTGGAGACTTATTCGTATGCACACACAGCTACCCTCTTGTATACTGCGCAATCATCTTGCCACTCAGCGTCGTTCGCTGGATTAGCTTCGTCCAAGAATCAAACGGAAACCAGTCCGGTATTTCCTACCAGGCTACACTTGGCGTCGAATTTGTTTTCGAGCTCTCCGGAATCTTCGACGTCCTCCTCTTCCTGTACGCACGGCCGGGGCTGCTACTATTCAGCGAACGGCGCGCTGCCGTGAACGAGGAGGGGCGTGCACCTTCACTCTCTTCGGTTCCAACGTGGAACAATGGCAGCGGTGAGCAGGGGGAAATGCGAGAGGCAAGGCGGATGGAATGCCCTAGCCAAGGAGCCTTGCCGGAGGATGATGACTCCGCCTGGAGTGTCAGGCAGAGCAGACGTGAGACTCGTGCTAAATAGTCACACCGATAGCTGAGATATGATGCCCTGTTCACTGTACCGCACACTGTATCGCTTACCACTCCACCCACATGAAAAAATACTCTGTATCCATCTTCCGGGGAACTTGAGTTAAAAATCAATGGCCCGCTGTCAGCGGGGGACCGGGGGTCTACTACTACTTAGTACAAGTACTGCACGCGTCGGGCGCCCGCCGGCCCGTGGAATGCACGGTGCCACGAGGCGCGCTTGCTTCAAAATAACACGCTCGATGTTGGCTCGATGAAAGTGCTGATCGCTGGTACCATAATCTTTCATTCACTGCGTGCGTGCTTGGCGTGACGGTGGCGTCTAAGTCCTGTGTATTGCCTCTACTGCGCTACCTTACAACGTATCAGGTCGGATATACCAAGTCCATTACTGCTCGATCGGAGTTCATATTTCCGAATATGTATACCTGTATCGACCAACTTGCACCGCCGTAGACTGCCAAATAATGGTTCGCGAAGTAAGGTTGGGGCTGTCAACTTTTATCTTCACACAAATGGACCGCCTTTACGCGCTTGGAAAAGACCAGGCCTTAGGATGCCTGCTCCCGGCGTCTGAGGTGTGATTTGGTGCGTTTATCTCTGCGATAGCGAGCATTTGGTCGGACTTCGCTCAAATTTGTGCTCTGCATACACAGATCGAGCGAACCTTCTAATTTGTGCCCTTACCTTAGCGCCCGGTACTACGAAATGTGCCCGCAATATCAAGACTAGACGTCGCCTCCGAGTCTGTCTTCCTGAGCGCCTGAGCCAAATATCCTGCAGAGGCAAGCATTCACGGGTTATAAAACCATAGCACACCGACGTAATGGGGTCTCGTTTCAATCACTACCACCCTTGCCGGCAATGTCCCTCGAACCGTCCTATTACAATGGCACTGTCTGCACATTCCTGGACTTGCAGCGCTCAAACAATCAATTGGATGGTACCATCCACTGCCTAACCAGAGGAGAAACTGTTGGCTTGACGGTAAGCATGCTCTATCTCCCTGGTGTAAGTCACAATTAAATACTCACACGAAACAATACACGGATCATTAGCTGGATCTTGTCGCCGCGTTTATATCCTTGTTCGCAGTTATCTTGATATTCGGTTACATGGCTGTATGCCTCGCAAGATCTTACAATACATTTCGGTGCTCATAACTTCACCCCCCAGCGGAACGTCAGACATGCGCCCCTTGGACGACGCCGACTAATTCAGGAGCCACTGGATCTGTATATGGTGACTAGCTATTTTCTCCCCGCAAATATCGCTTCCAGTCGCTGATTGCTTCCAGATTTCTTTGTTTGTGGCCAACTTTCTGCAGTCACTGAGTATGGTGCTCTCTGTCAAGTGGGTGAATGATGGGAAAACAGAGGTCGGCGCAGTGTGTACCGCTCAGGGCAAGTCAAGTCATTCTCATGCAAGGATCTACCTAACAGGTCCTATTCATGTGTTTTTTCCCGTAGGAATAATGCAGCAACTCGGTGAGACAGGAGTAGCAATGAGTGCTCTGGTTCGTCAATTCGAGTTCGTCGGTTTACATCGCTCTCAAATCTACGCTATTCCTACAGGTCATCGCGGTGCACAGTTTCGTAGCTGTATGGTGGAGCAAAGGCGTAAGCCCCCGCGCCCTCCGCAGTGCGGGTTTCGTTATCGGCCTCTGCTGGGCATATATTGTCGTGCATATTATCATCGGTCAAAGTGTCTATCATGCACAGAACTATATCACTCCTACTCCGTAGGCATTTACCTCAGTTATGCTTGCATTCGATATCCTGATTTGATGATTGTCAGATACTGGTGCTGGCTTGGTCGACCATATCTTGTAGCGAAAATCACTGGAGAATACTTCTGGTTTTGGCTGTGCCTGGCCATTTCGTCCCTGGTGTACGTCTCGTTACACCTTTGGCTTTGGTAGGTTGGACGTCGTACTCCTTGAGCTGACGTCATGGCTGACTGTCTCATGCGGCGTAGCGGATACATCACTCTGTCCACCGAGAGCAAATGGTTCGGCTTCCGTATCCACAAGGCTGATCAATCCGGTCGTGACAACGATGAATTCCGTGGCAAGCGTCGGTCATTTGCCATGCTTGGGTACGTAATTCTATGAACATATCCGCACGTCTCGTAGACTCAAATATACGCATAGCTACCCTCTTGTATATTGCGCCCTCATTCTGCCACTTAGCGTCGTTCGCTGGATCGGTTTCGTCGAGGAAGCAAAGGGAAACCGATCCGGGATTTCCTACCAGGCGACCCTTGCCGTTGATTTCGTTTTCGAGCTGTCCGGGCTCTTTGACGTGCTCCTGTTTCTGTACGCACGGCCGGGGCTACTGTTATTCAGCGAACAGGACGCTGGGGCAGTGTACGAAGCTGGACGCGCGCCTTCGTTCACTTCGTATCAAATGTGGAACGGTGGTAGCGATGAACAGGGGGAAATGCGAGAGTCCAGGCGGATGGAGCGTCGGAGCCAAGGAGTCTTACTGCCGGATGATGACTGCGCTTGGAGTGTTGCGCAGAGCATACCTGAGTCTCGGGGCAGTTGATCACTTTGGTGGGTTACGTAGTCTTTCTTGTGTCTTCAAGCTGTGTCTCCAACTTCACTTGAACTGTTTAGTAGATGCACACTGTATTTCTTGTCGTTTCTCCCGCATGTAAAAATAATAGAATCCCTTGGCGAAATTTTAAATGAATCCGAGTATGAACGACTCGGTGCCGTGGTGCTGCAATGAGTCGCTGCGATAACTTGCCTGCGAGTACCAGGCCAAATATGGCCAATTTATCCGGGGTCCGAATTCTGAGCCACAGCACCTCCCTGTCTCTTACCACACCGTCTCTTACCACACCATGTCTGGTCTCGCTCGCGACGCAGCTGCCTTCAAATCAGCCCTTCACCGCCAGGATTATTCTTCCTGGCACTCACAACCGACTCCTCCGAATGGCGGGGCCCCGCCTGCAGCCCCGACGCCTGCACCCGCAGAGGCGTCAGGGTCTGGTTCTGGGAGCTCCAAAAAGAAACGGCCCAAGACGAGCATGTCCATCGCTCGGTGCGATTCCTGGACAGCTAATTGACGACTAGTTGTGCAGATATCGTGTACTCGCAGCCAGCTGATACGGGGACAGGAATGAATGTCAACACCCAGCTGGTATACGCCGTTAATCACCTCAAGGTGTGTCACATCTTCACTATAACTCGGGTAGCGTAATAATGGCTTGGCATTGTAGTCCACACAAAACCCTATGCGCTTGCAGGACATTGCTATCGTCACGAACACCCCCCTCGACACAGATAGGGTCCTTCTGGAGAAATTCCGAGCACACGAACGCATACAATGGGATCAACGCACAGACCTCTACTCCTATCGCGTATGCCTTCCACCCTTCACTCAGCGCACAAGTTACTCATCCTCTTATTAGCACGATTACAACTTCCGCAATAAAGCAGCCCTTCTCGTCGAGATTCAACGGCAAACTCGGAAAGGCGGTGGCATTCCTGTACGCACCCTCAAGGAGTCTTGGAAGGAAGCCCCGGCAGCGATCGAAGAGCTGGAGAAAGAGGGCGAAGTTCTCGTTACGCGCACGGCAAAGGATGGACAGATGCGCATGGTCTTCTGGAACGAGGTGAAACCTGGCGACGATTCGGGTGGCATGCAGGTCGAAAAGGGTGAGCAGTCAACCGAGTTTTCTTTTATAATTAATCCTAACAACACTTGAACAGAGTTCTACGATCTTTGGCATTCCCTCAAAGTACCCAATGATGTGGACCTCCTTCGTTCCCTTGCGTCCGGTGAATAAGCCATCATTCAAACTTTTTTTTAATTGCTGACCACGTTCTTTTTTTTGCAGAGGGTCTGCAAGCAACAGCCGCTCATGCCTTAGCACCCAAAGCCCCGACTGGCAAGAAAAAAGGCAAACGTTCTGCGCCGCGGCAGCGCCAAGTGCGGATCACAAACACGCATTTAAAGGGCGAGATAGATCTCTCCAGGGACTATGTTACGGAGAAATAGGCCCTCCCCTTTACTGTACACTATTTTACTCATTCACATCCACCTGCATTTGCGTACATACATTATCTACCTCGTCAAATGAGACTGATTTTTTTTTGCGGCGCGCGTCGCGTCACATGGTTCCTGATTTTGTCTGCGCGTTTCGCGTTCACCGAAAGTAAGATGGCTTCCGCCTCGACCTCCACCGCAGATCCCCAGTCCGAGCACCTCAAAGCTGCCACTTTCCAACGGCTACACCCACGTATATACCTCGAACGCTTTCTGTCTGAGAAGGTTAGACCAGACGGGCGCGCCTTAGATGCATGGCGCGATGTTAGCGTAAATGCCGGTGAGTTGCACCTTTTTCGTGCATAACATGGCGGACTCATGGTACGGCTAGGCTCGATATCAACTGCGGATGGGTCTGCGCTTGTCAGATGGGGGGATACCACGATTGTATGTGGGGTGAAAGCGGAGATCGCTGAGCCTGAGCTGGACAGGCTAGAAGATGGCTTTCTCGGTGCGCCTGCAGGTCTCTTTTTGACCGTTATTTCATCGCCGCTAAGCCACTAGCAACAGTACCCAACCTGGATTTGCCGGCCATATGTTCACCGAAATTTAAACCTGGCCCCCCAACTGAGGAAGCCCAAGTGCTCTCTGATCGACTAAACGAGGCGCTTATTGCGTGAGTACTCGCCTGTCCTTTTCTGTGCCATTTATCGAGCGCGAATAATAGGGCCAACATCGTTCCAACGTCGTCCCTATCCATTCACCCAGGAAAGGCTGTATGGGTGCTCTACGTCGATGCAACATGCATAAATTACGACGGAAACGCATTCGACGCAGCTCTCTTGGCGATGGTCGCAGCTCTGCGCAATAGTGAGCGTCGTTCGTCTCTCCCCAGCACTATCCTCGTTACTGACCCTACCTCAGCGGTGCTGCCTGAGGCGGTATATGACGAAGATACGCACCGTACACTCTGCTCGCGCAAAACAAAACATCCATTAAAAATTGGCCGTACACCTATGTCCAGCTCCTTTGGCATATTCGACTCGTGCGTCCTTATATCTAGCACCCGTGTCTTGTCCCCTGATCACGTCTTCTCACCAGTACGCATGTCCTTGCCGACCCGACTTCCTTCGAAGAACCACTGCTCGACACTACACTTTCCATTATCACCGACGAGACGGGAAGCCTGGTATCCGTATCTCAACTCGGTCTTGGGGAGACAGTCGGCCAACAGGATGTACTTATGCAATGTATCGGCGCCGCCCAGAAGCGTAGCGAGCATCTGCGAAAAAGCATATATATTTAAACCATAATGATCGTGCAAGTGTCAGGAAAGCTACGCCCATGTCAGAGAAGAGTTTACAGTAATCTACGAATAGTCAAGTGTGAGGTAGAGAGCAGCCTTAGAGCTTAGGAAGTGTGTAAGTAGAGCATAAGTAAAATAGTCTGCCTAGGCGTCGGCGGTTGCGCGCGCGCGGCGTCGAACGAAGTCCTCGACCATGTTCATCATGTTGCCGATCTCGCGCTCCTCGGGGAGCCACTCGCCGTTGTTGACGCAGAGCACCTTCATGCGCTCGTGGTACGACAGGTCAGGCAGGAGCTTCGGCGTGATTAGGAAGTACTGTGCGCTGTTCTCCTTGCAGGTGACCTCCACCATCGAGTCGTGGACTGCGCGCTCGGCACGTTGGTCCATGCCCTAACAGAACTTAATTGAGCATAGCGCTTCGAGGTAATCGAAATGGAACATACCTGGTTAATCTCGTCGACGAGAGAGAACGGAGCACGCGCTTCCTCAGTGAGACTCATGAGATAGAGGATAGTCGTAAGGGAACGTTCCTGAGATACAAACATGGGTCAGACTTGTAATTACATGAAGACGATGCACGGGAACTCACTCCACCAGATTGCCGTTGCCCAGTGAGCAATTGCAATTTTTCGTTGTCGCGGAACTTCACCAGAATATCAATGGCCCACTTGTCGTAGTCCTCGTTCTGGTCAATGCGAATCTCCCCAGCACAGCCGATGCCTATCGAATGCCGATTTAGCAACGAGCAACACTGTACGGAAGGAACACATACGGTCGAAAGCGGCAGAGAATTTCTGACCAATGCTACCTACAAGATTTTGGAGAGCGGGCTCCCAGTTGTCCTGGATATTGACATGAGTATCCTGATACACTCCACTCCGTAAAACCAGGCAAGATGGACGTACTCGGGCATTCTTGATGTCCCTCTCGATCTTTTCGGCCTTGGTGCGTCGCTCCTCGAGCTTTGCCTCTAGATCTTCGATCTATCCCATCATACGAGTGAGGGAGGTTTCAAAAGATGGAAGGGGCTGAAGGGCTTACCTCTTTCTTGCGCCTCTCATACTGTTCAACAACTCCGGCATTTGTATGGTTGTTGACTTGGAGCTCTTCCTTCTTCGCATCTAGGGCAACCTGCAGCTCCTCGGGAAGCCGCTCGTCGATTTCAGGAGGAGGGGTTCGGTTGGCGTTTGCCTCATCCCTGTCCCAAGCCAGCCGCGCTTGCTCGATAGCCTCGTACTCAGCTCGAACCTCGGGGTCAGCATCGTCCATAATGGCCCGGCTCCTGATCAATTTAGCCTTCGAATCATCCTTGATGGCTTTGAAGCGCGTGTCCACTGAAATAGATATGGAGATGAGCATATGCAGTACCACCATGAGAACTAGCTACATACCTTCTTCAAAGTCGGCCAATGCCTTCTGGTACAGGACGTCCTTTTCATCGCATAACTTTTGTAAAGCAGCCTTGTTTGCCTCAACTTGTAGGCACTCAAGTGTGACGCGGCTGGCTGCGGAGAGGTCTGCTATAGCACTTCGAATACCGACCTGAGAAGTAAATCAGATTCAGACGATGACAAGAGGTGAATTAGAGGATGCCCACATACCAGATACTCTTTCGCGATACGGACACGTTTGTTCGTGCAGTCCAGAATCTTCTTATCTAACTGGGCCTTCTGGACCTCCATCGAAGGTGCATTGAGTGCCGCAGTTAGCTTGTCCTTCTGTGTACCTACAATAATTGTGAGATCTGCTGCTACACCGACTCGAAAGGCCGCCACCTACGCAATTTCGACTCGAGGCCAATCATGTACTGCTCGGCGTCTTGAATAGCCTTCTTGCGTTTAGCAAGCTCGTTCTGTCCATTGAAGATATCAATATCTAGATCGAAAATAGAAGATATCGAACAAAACACGCACCCCGCGCTTGACCTGCTCGTTCCATTGCTGTCTGACGCGTTGTTCCTCCTCGGTGAGCTTTTCTTCGACTTCCTTGAGCATGGCGAGGGCCTGGTTGGCTTCATCAATACGCGACCTCTGCCTAGCCTGTTCTTGTGGATCGACTGTAGCGGGCAGTTAGATACAAAGTCAGATTGCTCTTGCATAACGCCGGCGTACCAGATGCGTTGACGAGGTTCCTGGCCGGGTGTATATCCCTCGTCATGTTCTGCGCGGCCCGCGTTCCGTATCTTGAACGCGACACCATGTTCAAAGTGGTGCCTGCAACGAAGTTCGCACCACCGGCTTGTGAAACAGCGTTCATAGCAGCAGGTACGTTGACCCTGCGCGGGTCAAGCCCAATTGCCTATAAGAATTTGCAATTTGTATTAATACGGCGACAGAGGCGTAGTTGGCGAGAATGACCCACGGTACGATGCATTTGGCAATCTAGCTTGAGATACCACTTCAGGCCCTCGGGGCAATCGACGTAGTCAAGCGCATAGCCTTGAAAGCCGAGTTTGGTTAGCTACAATGAGAGAGGGTTAGAGCATTTCCTGAAATCTTCTCGTCATTTCACAAACCTCTTCCCGTGACATTGGCGGAGCAGTGTCCAATTTCGCATTATATGCCCGATAGAAGGTGTTAACGCGTGCCTTCCTCCCAAGGACACCCCCGTCGTTGATAGCGCGATTGAGCGTATTGTAGTCCTCCTGGCACTGGGCTACAAAACACTATGACATCGTGGTGCAGGTAAGTATAAAGAAGACAAGCGAGAAGACCGAGGCCACGACTTGCCTTAAGATTGTTTGGACCCATACACGCTTCGACAGCATTAGTGAATTGCGAGTTCGGCACGCTCAAGCACATGTACGGCGGTTCAAACACCTCCATCTGGAACTTGTCCTTGTTGTTTCTCAGCCAGACGACAGTGTCGGCGCAGTCGGCGTCCCAGCTCCTCAGTCGGCGTAGCTTTTGCTCACTAACGTTGTCCAATTGCCTCAACCTTGGCAATAAAGGTCAACGTCACGAACGAGTGAGATAGCAAAGTTGACCTTACTGGGCTTCCGCATCATGGATCACGGCATTTTGCCTGGAAGAGTCGTTGATGTTCTCCGCTTGGCGTCTCTGCACGTCGTGCAAAAGCTCGTCAGTTTCCCGCCGTTCAATGTTAATTTTTTTCTGTTTACAATTGACTTATTAGTATGATAGCCAAGGATAGCAAGCTGAGACATACAATGGAGGCTAAAATGGGATCCAGAGCTTCGACCTTAGGTGGATTAGCTATTTGATCCTCCATCTTGCTGATGTTCCTCTCTAGTTCCTTGATACGTTTCGCGCGATCTCTATCAACTTTCTTGATGTCCTGGAGTTTTATCGAAAGTTGTTCCACTTCATCTTCCTATATTGCACATGCTTCTGTGAGAACGCAAGGATGAGGGGCAAGGATTGGACTGACGAGTTGTTCACCGAGCTTCCACTTCTTACCCATTTCCTTAAACTTGGTCTGTGCGGCCTTCTTCTTGTCGTCTCTCAGGTCGTTAAGCCTCTTGTGATTTTGATCGAGGCGCCTGCATTTCACCACATCAACGGATGAAATCATGATAGAACGAGAAGTATGCTTACTTCAAGAAACCGTGAGCGGGCTTGTTCTTATCCCGAAGGGCTTTTACGCGTGCATGTAGGTCACGCTGCAGGATTTTCGTCGCTTTGTACAGTTTCAAAGACTCGCGGTACTCTTGCACGGGAAGGAGAATCTCAAGGAGCGCGATCTAGAGTCGGGATTTATGAGTATCAATGCACGCCGACGTCCGCCAAGATAACACACCTCGAACTCTAGCTTGCGGCGGGCTTTGTAACGCTCAACATCGCGCTCAAGGTTTTCGTTGCGGTCTTTCATCTGCGTTAGCTGGGCGTTCTCTCCATCCATCCGCTAATGAGGGTCGTAAGTAGTGTGATAACGAAAACAGGGGACAAGACATGCCTCCCTCAAGCCTTTCAGCTCCTTTCCGCTAGTGATGAGGATCTCGTGCCAAGTAGTCAGGTTCTCGTCACCAGCAGCACGTTGAGTCTCTTTCAGGAGCTCCTGCGGGGTCATCTGCGCGAACTCGGAGACCTTGTCTTGAGGGAGGAAAGAGCTGCCACTGCGTCAGATGTCGCATGCACGCAGACTTCCGTAAGACTCACCAGAGATTTCCAACTTGGACGTTAAGCTCGGCCATCCGTTGAGAGATTTCGCCACCAGAAGCATGCTGCCCGTTGAGCGTGAACGACGACGAATTCGTTTTTGAGTCCAGATTACGCCGAATGATGAGATTAGGTTTTCCCTTGGGACCTTTGAGTTCCATTTCGATATGGCCGTCGTTAGTATCGTTCTTAACGAAGGAGCTTATGTTCGTCGCGCGTCCGAGGATCTTCGGGGACCAGTTGAGTCCGAGGCAAATAGCACAAGCGATGCTACTCTTTCCTGTGCCGTTAGGTCCAAGAATCATATTAAGATATGGGCCGGGGCGGAACTCGACCCAGTCATAAGTCACGAAGTTGCGCAACTGTATACGAACGATAGAGCCCGGGATGAACCTTTGGAAAACAGAAATGCATTAGTCTGCGAAATGGCGCATTCATTGGAGAGACCCACCCGTCCTCGTCTCGTGGAAGGGTCTTCGTACGCGTCCTTGCTGCGCCACTGCCCTCGCCATTAGAGGGACGCGAGTCGCCATCGTCGTTTACACGAGCGCGTTTGCGGCCCTTCGGAGAGCCACCACCTTCTTCATCGTCCTCCTCGCCATCCTGCGCATCGTCCTCGCCTTCGGCATCCTCCTCATCCTCGGTCTCGACGCGTGCCTTCTTGCTCTCTCGCGTCTTCTCTTGTTTCACCCTTTCCGTCTTTACTTTCTCGGTCTTGACTCGAGAAGAAACGCCAGAGTTCTCCTTCTGAGAGTCGTTGTCATCGTCTACAGGTCTCCGCGGCATAGTCACGTATGAACGCGAAGGGTAGTGGTAGCTAACAAGGAGGGAGAATGCGACGCGCTCGTCGCCTAAGTGTGACTTCAGGGCCGGAGTTATCGTATTACCACCGCGCCACCTGCTCGCGACTCGGAGTCGGAGTCGCCACATCGTTATTCACAAACTTGTACACGAACACTTGGAAAATGGTATACGTCTGCGCATATGTTCAGCTAGCAGAGTTGTGCTATATAGCAGTTCAAGGTGCCCGAATTTGTTAGCCGCAAAATCGCATTCTATATGCCCCTCGCCTGGCTTTGCGGATACGGAACTTGCTTTCCGCCACCACGACCCGCCACGACCGGTGACCATCGAATACGCTTTCACACCCGTACAAGGGACGATATACCCCTGCAATTGCATTGATACCCACCTTCTCCCTATGTTCAACAATTCTGCGCTGGTACAAAACGTAGCCAGCAAATTGGACATGGTGCACATCAACAGTCCTCGGCCCATCGTGAAGCGGAGGACCACATCCGAGCCTATATTACTTGCTCGACTTCCCTCTACTGGTCAGTTACCTTGCCAGGTCTATGCAACGTTTGCCGACGGTTTCTAAGGCTTTCTACAGCGTGAGGCAGAGCGCGATGCACCCAAAGCAATTATCAGACAACTCCGGCGCAGTCCTTCACCTCCTCCGTCCCCACCGCAGGATGCCGAAGATGCGGAGGATGACGCACCATTGACCCCACAGATTGAAAGGCGTAATAGTGTATCGTCCACGACTTCGCCCAGTCCAAAACCACCTGTAGTTGGCAAAACCACTCCGTCGCGGGGCTCATGGAAGGATCCCCAGGTGAGTGCTTGTGGGCGTGTCGTGTCTGCCCCGGCTATTTACACTATACAGCCTTTCGAGGTATTTCGCGCCATTGAGCGGAAAGATGTCATGTATCTTATGGAAGTGCGAGACAGGGCGTTCGAGGTATGTCTTCTAATGCCACAAACTAGCCTGCACTAATATCCTTGTAGCTCCTGTTACGAAAAACCGGGAATGCGACGCCTCTCCTTCATGCCATGCGCATAGGAGAGTCGCACAGGGACATTGCTATACTCTTACTGGGCGCTTTTTCTCGGTGGGTAAACCATCTTGAAGACGACGCCATCATTCGACCAAAAACCAAAGTCATCTTGAAAGCTCTGAGTAAGCTAGTGTCTACTTTGCTCGACCACATCGACTTCATTACTCATCCGTCAATTCTGAAGGGGCGAATCTGAAGCTTGCCATAGATTATGGGCTGTCAAAATCGCAAAGTGATTTGACGGCGTCTTTCCTCCAGACCCTAATAATGAGTGAAGGGGACAAATGGGTTACAGGCCAGACACACAATATCAGCCTTGCCCTCCGCGCTGGGACCGCAGGGAAACCCGTGAAAACGGCTGATGCTGCGGTCCGTAGTTTCGCCACGAGAGAACTTGGCAAAGCAGAGTTGATAGCTTCATTGGAAGACTAGTAAGTCGACGTGTCGTCCCGAGTATCCCCGTGTTAACTCGTTCTCCCCCGCCCATCAGTGTGGCGAATGCGACGGCTGATCTAGTCATGATGGGCGCGTGGTCTACGGCGCTGGACCTCATTCCAGGGGACCGAATACCTGTACGTGGTCACTACTAGTGTTCATATCTCACTGGAGCTGACCCGCACATAGTCCTACTATTTTGCCAGAGACGACCGGGTCTACAAGGCTTTTGTAGACCGGCTAGAAGAGCACAAAGTAGCCATCCAACGCTCACTTAGTCGACGATTGAAGTGGCAGTTTAGGGTACTTCGGAAAGCCCTCGAGGGCCGGCACACGACATACCGAGTTTGTCTCGCTTGTCCTCGGCTTTCACTCATATGCTAACGTGCGCCTTGTGAGCTATAGCGGAAAGTGGAATTGTTAGCGGAGGAGCTAGACGAAGGTCCGGGAGTATGAGAACCAGAGGCGAGCTTTATCTGTAAATTTAACCGCGGACATCACTGTATGAATTCTGTATCGATATTTCCTATTCCTTTCCAAGTGTGAGTGCGATTGTCCTTGTGTCACCCCTGCGCTGACCATAAGGTGGAACCATAGGTGTCAAATGCTATGGATTTTGCATCTCCGTCCGCTCGGTCTCGCGACGCTGCCATCCAGCTTTTACCATGCTCGTATAAGGTGCCCTCCGGATTAAAGCACACTATCCGTTGAGAGGCGTATCATCGAGCAAAGATAAAGTTGTTCATCTCCCCGCCTATTTTCTTTGACTATCGTTCTGATGCTTCTGCGTCGTGCCTACAATGCGGTCTCGTTTCATTCGGCGTCGAGATCGGTCCTAGAGAAGGATACATCCCGTTCTTTTCCTGCAATTGTCTGTACATATTCAAAACGTTCGTGCGAGCACCTGTATGCGAAGATTTGCATGATATTATTGTGGTGGGCGCGTCCTACATATGTGGAGGTCCGTTTTGGTCGAAGCCGAGGACTATCAAGTCCACGAAGGCAAGGTATGTAAGCCCTTAGTAGATGAGCTTGAGGCCTTTCCACCAAACCCAAGCGCCAACGATGGACAGGCTTCCGAAGGCAGGCCCAAGGTCCAATTGTACGACAGTGTATACCCACATGGTGGCAAGGGGCGGACACTGTCAGGCACTGACATTAGCAGGGCGTTTCAGGCATGCGAATGAACGGGTTCACCTGTCGCATATTGTCACGCCACGACGAACGGTTTATCATGTATATCAAGCGCATTCCGGATGCGATGGATATTAGGGACAGCAAGAATTGCATGCGTCTACGATCCTTATAACGCGTCGCTGCAAAGCCGGTCAGTAGCCGACGGAGAAATGAATACGTGAGCTCATACTGTAGAAAATGAATATGGAGAGGACTCGAGACAGTCAGAAGTTAGTTCTCGGGGGGATGAATTTAGGAAGGAGAACATACTAGGAACACCAGATACCATTCTGTCTGCGATGTCTCCGAAAGTTGGCTTCCGCCCATATTGGAAGTGAATTAGACTGGCGCGAAACGGTCATTAGTTTCTGTCTGAAGACCAAGTATACTGACGCACATCTCCATCATCATAAGGAGGAATGAGAATGGCACGATGAGGAGTACCGCGTTGAATATCTCCTCAGCTAGAGGGGTCGGCTCTTCTAGCGGTTCATCCTGAGCGGCAGCCTCTTTCAAGACGCCCGTCTGGTTTATAAGACGCCATTGCTCTTCTTCCGACAGCTCTATCAAGGGTTTCGGTGGGTCCTTTGGCGTTTCCGTGGAGGCAGTACTTGTTTTTGCTTTTCGATTTCTAGCCATAATGAAGTTGAGAGGATACCGACGCGTCGTCGCGGTGACAGCAAAACTGCCGCGGTGCCCTCAAACTCAGGGGTCTTTTCCTCGATCAGGTAGCCGATCGTACTCCCGCACGTGGCCTCAGCAATTATTTCTCTCCTGCACCGCGATGAGCTCAGACGAGAATGATCTGCTCAGTATCCTAGAGGCCCACGGCCAACAATTTCTGAGTGCCTTCTCTATACCCGAGTCTACTGGGAAGAAACGCAGAAGAAAACTTAGCGATCAGGACGATTCACGACAATCCAAGGCACCCAGGAAGTCGGAGGACAGTGCCAGTGACATCGAGCACGAGGAATGGACAGGCTTTGGGGCAAGTGGATCGGACGACGAGGACGAATCTCAGAGAGCTGATGATGAAAATGGTGCCGAGGGTAAGTGACAGCTCCATAAACATTGCCGTCTCGCTAAACGTTACGGTGCAGACTTTGAGCAGGAGGACGATGGCTTCGTCGCGGATACATCCTCCCGCAAAGCAGACGTGGTCGTGTTCTCGGATCCGAGATCTCATGCGTCCACGTCGAATTTATCTTCCAAGGCACAGATGAAGGCTTTTATGGTAAGACGTCCCGCAAGTATCGCTCGCAGCTGTCGCCAACTTATGCTGGAGTCCTCCAAAGTTTCGAAATTACGAGATGAAGTTCTACCCGACGCAAAAGCAAACGAACCTGACGATGCAGATGTAGAGGACGAGCGGTAAGGCCACCATTTCATTTGTCGCGCCAAAAGCTGAATAAGAATCGTAGAAACAATGCTCAGGACGACGCTTTACTGCACCGACTAGTGCACACCAAGCTATTGTCAGGATCGTTGAATCCTGAATTAAACCTAACATCTGCACAACGAAAGAAGGCGCTAGCAGGACGGGTTTTGGAGGTATCCGGCAAAGTCAAGTTAGGGAAAGGCGAGCGCGCCGTCCGCGAGAAAGAACGGAATCGAGCAGCAAAGCATGTCAGAGACGGTATGGTCGACAAGCAGAAGGAACGCCAAGAAAAGGAGCTGGAAGAGGTATGAACGATTTTCCATTTGAATCTGCCGCCCGCTCACAGTCTACGGTCCAGGCCAAACATTTAGGGAATTACCACCCAGCATTGAAAAAGCTCTTCGACCCCTCGTCGACATCGACATCTGCACCTGTACCTCGAAAACGAGATCGGGGCCTCAAATTGGGCGTTGGGAAGTTCAGCGGCGGAATGCTAAGACTAAGCAAGGACGAGATTGCGAATGTAAACAACGGTGGGGTTGGTCGTGGGGGCTCTCGAGGTGGATCACGAGGACGTGGTGGTCGAGGAAGGGGTCGAGGCGGAGGCAGAGGTCGAGGCTAAATGTGCAATTCTTAAGCATAATGCACAACAGCTTCGTAAAAACGCGTCTTTCTTCATGGAGGTGAATTTGTGAAAAAGTCCAACATGCATAACCATGTTATGTCTAAGGAAGCGAGTGTGGTACAATGAGGGATATATGAAGTACATGCGCGTCCGTCGTGAATATCCGTGGGGAAACAACAAAGATTACATGTAGTAGTGACGAACACCGTTTGGTTCGATGACTTCCTGGTAGGTCACGTCGCTTGTCCTGGATCGATAGGTTGGATGCTCATCGCCAGGCCGCTTCTTGGCGACAGGACCACTAGGTGCGCACACATCAGTAAATGGGTAATGTATTGAGAAACATCACTTACAGTGGTATTTGACGCCCGTCGTAGTCGACAAGGATAATGCCGGCATCCCGAATGGAACCGGTGTACGAGGCATTCGTGCGACCCGATGACCTACGAAAGCTCCTCGGTCAATTTCTACACTGCCAGTTGACGAAAGGTATATACTCACTGGCTTCCGCTATGGTGTGCACCCCAGTGTCCTGTCCTATGTATCACAGCGAATCAGTACCTCCTCACGGAGGACAAACGCGCGTTTCTAACCTGTACAGCTCGTTCCCAAAATCGTCTTCGATGATCAAGGGAGCCCGGTGTTCAGGCGGTAGGTGTCGTCCCTGGAATTCTGGGAAAGGCCCGGTACTGTCGGATACGAAAATCAGCTAAGCGCCCTCGACACTGCCTCTGCCATAGTATAGGCACATACCGTACTATCTCATTTCCATACTCATCCTCGAAGACAACGTCGACGCCGTAGGGAACGATATATTGCTTGTGGGACCCACGCGACGTATGACTCCTACCCCCTCGATAACTGCCTCCACCGCCATGCTGGTAATAACTTCCGTGGCCCATCCCTCGCTATAAGGACACGTACAGTTTCGAAAATGAGCCATGGATCGAGCAAGAGCTTCCAGACCTGTGCGCACCTCATGAGGATCATCCTCGACGATACCACGGACAACGGATACGGGTGTACCGGGATAGCCGCCTCTATGGGAGGGAAAATGGGAAGGCGGGCCGCGCTCCCTTGATGTCGCCGGATAATCCAGGTGGGTACGGGATATCGTAGGGGCGTGGCGAGAAGATGCGTTATCGACTGGATACGGATAATGCAAAGGCTCGTCAGCTAGTGAGCCGGGGCTCGAGGGGGCATAGTGCTCGTGTATGGAAGGCTAAAATTATTTTTAGCGAGACAGGACAAAGCACTTCGCCAGGAACGCACCTCTGCGCCAAAGTTGCGATCAATGTCAGACGGTGGTGGATGGTCAACGAGGGAGTAATTGTCCGAGATACTCTGCGCGTCGCTCCGGTGTGAAGAGGCGGCCATTATTATGGGCGGCCTCGGAGAGTACGTCGACCCTTCATCGCCGCGCGTACGTGCACTGCGAGTAGAGCCGTGAATTGTGCTTCCGAGCCCACTCCGCGGATAGTCGCGCACGGTGCCCTCTCCTCTGCGAGACGATTCACCTCTATGGGAGCTACGCATGCTCCTGTGCGACTCGCGCGTCGAGTTTCCGCCGTCCAGGAAGTCACGGGCAGTACTGCCCTCGCGGCGAGAGGTACGCGATCCGCCAGTCCGCGAGGAGCCGGCATTGGAGAATGCCTCATGCAGGCCACTGCCGTAATTATCCCGGTGCACGGTGGGCATTACAGGTTCCTCTTCAGGGTAGCCTGAGTGGTGGCTCCCCTCCCCTCGGATGCTGCCACTTCGGGAAGCAGAGTATCCTCCATGTTCGCTACCTCGACGCGTCGTTGGGTTGGGTACATATAGCTAAGGAAGCTGTTAAGCAGGTGACACAATTAATGTGATGAGCTAAATGCCTCTCACAATTTCTTCTCCGGGTTCACTGGGAGGAGGCTGAAAGTGAAGTGGTAAGGACCGCGTAACAGTGTGATGTGGTTTCACTCACCAACGCGAGCTGCCTAGGTTTCTTCGTCAGGACATGACGGCGCAAGGAGTCTGCTGTGCCTGTCTTCCGACGGCGAGGGCTCGCATCGGAGTCTCCTCCTTTGGACGACCCGCTGTTCGACCGGAACAAGCTAAACATCGGTGTGTGGTGTATGTGGTGAGAGTTGACAATCACGTCGCGTACAATCTCCAGTCCTTATATAGCGATCCCGCGCATGAGGCGGCCACGAGGGTACGGACGAGGTAAAAACGCGAGAGATATGAGGGCCACGCTTCGTAAAGTTCGATCACGGAGCCCCAAGGTCGTGTCCTCGCGAGTCAATAGTCAATGACGTGAAATTTCGACGCGTTTTTGTGCAGCACAAGTCTAGAGGTGGGCTGTGTCTGCACTCGTGGGGGTGCTCGTTGTCGACAAGATGTGGGAGTATGAGAGGAACTGAGAGGAATCGATTTCGAAAAACTGGTTATTACTTCCGTGATTACATTGTTCGACAAAAGCGTGCGCCAATACGTCTCCTACCTATGACGCCGTTGCTGTTCACAACGGTAGGCAAATATCGACGGCGAGAACATCCAGAGGTTTTATGACTTGGTGGAAGAAATGCAGTCAGGTTGCAGTATATAGAAAAGCCTGGTAAGGAGGACCTGGGGAAGACGGACCGCGGCCAATGACGATGATGTAAATTTACCTCCGTCTTGTTTTTGGCAAGTGTTTGGCTTGAAATGCTGAAGCTCTCAGAACTGTCGAACTCTTCACCATCTCAAAAATCACTGAGAATGCGTTGTTTGACCTGGAAGACACTCTGATCTAGACCTCGCTGCTGATGTCCTTGTGCATGGAACATTTCAATTTTTATAAGTACACACTAAGCGTACTTCTGGACGCCAACGCTACAACGACGTACCAGCCTGTCCTTCGTTCCACTGCAAGGCCTTCACCTGCGTCAGGGCCTGCGTCACTTTAGAAATCGCATCTGCCGTCAATGCGATGGCAGATGGGTCTAAGAGTGTCTGCCCGCCCGCCAAGAATGTCAGCTTCTCGGATAGGCTGTGTAGTGTTAGCTCTAGAGAGCGTGCCGACACGTCGAGGGCGGAGGACGTAGAGGATGAGGACGCTGGAGGGTGATATAACGTTGGGATTACAGAAGCTGCGGGATGTACGCTTGCAAGCGGCTGTTGAGCGTGATCAGAGTTTAATACACGATTGCACGGAGAAGATTTGTATATCTAACCGACCTTTTTTGTTTCCTGAAGTAATGGAGACGAAGTGGAAGGCAGAGCATGCTTGCGAACCTGTGATGTATTTCAGTACGAGGAGTTTTGGGAGGCTGCATCGGTACCGACCTGAGGCGTTTCATCACGAGCGACTGCCTTGCCTTTGTCTCGTGGCGTAGACCCTGTAGCCTGCGACGTGGATGCCTCTTCGCGCACACCATCGGATCCCACAGCTACAAGGCGATCCCATCCGTCTAGGTCGCGTTCGTCAACATAGACCGTGGAGCAAATCACGCACTCCTGGTTTCAGAAAAATTAGCGGGGGTCGAAGGGTAAAATGAAGAAACATGAGACACACCTTCCGTGGATCCCGGCCTCCACCAGCTTTTGGTGGCCGAACGAGGGGCACGCCGTAGCATCTTGGGTTTGGGCATTCATCTGCAAGCATTGCCCATCCTTTGAGAAGTCGCTTTCCTATCTCAGAAGACGCAGCATCCGACTGTTGCCGTCTACGCAGCGACTCTTCTGTATCGATCGGCGGAGCAAAGGTGGGCGAGCTGAGGGTGCTGGACAGCTCCGTAGGGGGTGTGCTAGTTCTCGAGATGGCAACCGAGCTGGAAGAAACGGACGGGGATGGCTGGGGGATCGGTTGGGGTGCAGTGGGTGCAACAGAACCCGCATTCTTAGCTGATTTGTATTCATTTACAGAACTTAGAATGAGGACAATGCGATAACTCACTAGCTGGGTCACCATCACAATTGGCACAGAAATGGACTACAGGAGAACGTGCCGCAGGTGATCGCATTAGCGGTATGCTGCATCCTGGATTGGGACAAGTCGTATCCGTCAAGACCTGTCAGTGCAAAGGGTTTGCATAAGTAACGCGAAAGGAGGAAGAGGTGCTCACCCATCCTTTGAGCATGTATTCTCCAAGCTTTCCAGAGATATCATTGATCGCGCTCATGACTGTGTAGGCAGATTTTATCAAAGTAAGACTTGGCTCTTAGAGTCGGCCGTGAACAAGGAAGAGACGCGCGCAAGACTAGGTCGAAGACATGAAACGGATGAAATTGCACGCGAGGATTCCGAGTACGACGCCACGTGCGGTGTATTACCAGTCGCCCACAAGGGTCCACGTCGAGTCCCTCTCTGTTCCCAACCACGTCTTGGCCGTTCTAATTCTCGCCAGGATACATTTTCCTGGCCTCTGCGACACTTGATGAAGTGGCAGAGACACTGGCCCGAAACTCTCCTCGCCGTTCTCGTCGTCGCTCTCGATGGTCCCCGATGGGCTTCCAGTTGGGGCTGGGATGGACTGGCGAGCGCGTCAAGCCTCGTTGCTGGTGCCGGCTGGTCCAAGCAGCGTAAACTAGATGCGCGGTATGCACCTGCACACGTGAATCCTAGCGTTATCTCAAGATGGATGAATATACAGGGAGAGGACTCGCGATTTATGGAACCATGGGTTTGACAACTATATGCGTTACGGTAAGTGCAATATTCTTACCACGCGAGACGAGTTTCTGAGCGGTGCATTAGCATTTCCCCTTGACGAGGTGATTTTCTTGCGTTACTGCACCGACAGTTTATTCATGCATCGTTAGTTGGCTCCTATATCATGCACTGGTATAGGCCCAGATTGGGAGCACCCGTGAGTGACACGAGTCCCTCTTTATGCTGCGCCCTCTGAACTTCTCATAGCGAGAACTTTGCGCGCAACGACGTCGCAGGGAATTTCTCGCTAACACTTATAGATGTACTTGACACACTAGTCGTATTGAACGACCGCCCTGGCTTCGAACAGGCCGTCCGGAATGTCATAGACTGGGTCTCATTCGACGTCAACACCAAACCTCAGGTGTTTGAGACCACGATACGCGTCCTCGGCGGCTTGCTTTCCGGGCACATTTACGCCAACCAGACTGGCCAGCCTTTCCATCTCCCCTGGTATCGCGGCGAGCTTCTCGCGATGGCGCACGACTTGGGGGAGAGGCTGCTTCCGGCGTTCGCAACGCCCACTGGTATTCCATATGCTAGGGTACTATCTACTATTCCTTGTGTAGTTGTTGCAAGACTAATAATACTACTCAAGTTAAACCTTCGGAAGGGTGTACAGTGGGCCGAATCCCCTGAAACATGTTTGTGGACTTTCTATGCAATGGTAAAGCTGTAATTGGGTTAACTGAAAATCACTAGGCACCGCAGGAGCTGGATCTTTAATCCTCGAATTTGGGACGCTCAGCCGTTTAACCGGCGATGATCGTTTCGAGAAGGCCGCGTATAAGGCGTTCTTTGCACTATGGAACCGTAGGTCAGACATTGGGTTAGTAGGGAATACCGTGAGTCATCCAACTGCAAATGTCCCTCCCCGTATCGACCTGATGCACATTGTAGATCAACATATGGACCGGAGTGAGCGCTGCTGTCTTTTTTTCAAGTCTTACTGGGTTATTCATCTGAATGGCAAAGGCTTGGGGACACCCAGAGGTCACTGGCATAGGTGCTGGTATCGATTCCTTTTATGAGTACGCACTGAAATGGTACGTCCTCACTGGTGCGTATTGCATTTACATTGCTCATATTTACTCTGCTCTGATGCTACTCCGAGCAGGGGACATCGGCTTCTTGGATGTATGGGATGATGCGTACGCCGCGGTCATGCGATACTCACGATCGAGAGACGGTTTCTGGGCAAGTTTATTCACCTCTTCAAAACCAGCTTCTTTCTCGCGGCATGATCTTCTAATGATGTCCTCATAGTATCGTAACATAAACATCCACAGCGGCGACATGTCCTACTCTTCAGTGGATTCACTGTCTGCATTCTGGCCAGGCCTACAGGTCCTGGGCGGGGACGTCCAGAGCGCGATCAAGTCGCACCTGATGTACTGGAATCTTTGGCGCGCGCATGCCGGACTCTGCGAGGTGTGGGATATCAAGTACAAAACTGCCACAGCACTGCAGTACCCTCTTCGTCCTGAGTTTGTCGAGTCGACATGGTATCTATACCGTGCCACCCGAGACCCGTTCTATCTGGACGTCGCGGAGCGGATTTTATCTGATATTACGGGCCGTGCTAAAGTGCAGTGTGGCTTGACGGGCATCCAGGACCTTAGGCAGAACGCCAGGGATGACAGGATGGAATCCTTTGCGCTATCCGAAACGCTTAAAGTGGGTCGCTCACATCATACCGGCCGAGTATCGTGCTTATAGATGAATCGGGCAGTATCTGTTCTTGTTGTTTGACGAGGACAACCCATTACACAGCGATGACTCCAACTACGTGCTGACGACGGAAGGGCACATTCTCTCCTTGGGCCGAGAACATCTCAAACCTCCATCTACCTCGCGCCGGAACATGCGCCGTGTCGAAACACACCAGTGCCCGGTATACGAGCCGGTGATTCGCGCATACGACAGCTGGGAGAATGGAACAGGCCTGGTGCAGGGCATACGATCCCGCCCGGACATCGACTATTCTCGAGAGCTGATTGGGCTGCTCGCCTCTGACGCGGACTCCTACATGTGGGATGCGAACGGCTGGTGCGAGACCCCGAAGGTGGACCTGTTTGTGAGCCTGACTCTTCCCCGCAAATTGAACCGCGCCTCACTTTTCGGTCCAGTCTTACGATTTCATCCTATCGCCGAATGGCAAGGTCGTGCCCGAGGACCCGAGCCCGAGTCCACAAAAGCTGGCTACCCTTCCAGATGGATATTTGGTCCATGATGTGACCGGAATCCGTACACACATTGTGAGCAGGCTGGACGGCAAAGGGTACGAGATAACCAAACGTACGACCTCTCTTTTGACTTTGTTATCGAGTAATGCTAATGTGATACGTGTAGTGGGTCCACACGCAGTACGAAGTGGCCAAACTGTCTACATCGACGATCCTGAACTCGTGCTCGCGGCTGTCGAAGCCAAAAGCCCCATCGACCAAAACGGATCGCAGCATCCCATCCGGGATCCAGATGTACTCCTCCGATTTTTTACAGATGACGTCGACCCCATGCTCCAGATACAGCCCGGGATGCTGGAAAGCCTCACTGAGGTGATCGTATTGGCGTACACGGGACTATTCGGTGCCGACCTCTCCGTCAACCCTCTGTCAAATCAGCAGCCTCTGCGGTTCGGACAGGGCGAAGGTGTGCGCGTATCGCGCGATAGCTCCAACCCCCTTGGCTGCGCTCCATATGAGCAGAACTTCGACGACGATGCGGTCCTCGTTGAGCGCGGAAATTGCACCTTCTTGGAGAAGCTTCTTCACGCACAGAAGGCAGGGGCGTCGGGCGTCATCGTTATCAGCCAGGAGGACTTGGGGGTCAATCCCTCAGCCACGAAAGCCGAGTTGGCCGCGGCCGGAGACATCAGCGACGTCGCCATCGTCGTGCTCCCCCATACCACAGCCCTAGTAATCACGGAGATGATGGACGCTGCTGATGCCCATGGGCTTGATGTTCTCCTCGCTCTTGACCCAGAAGGACGGACAGGTTTTACAGAGAGTGGTTCTGCATCATCCAAAGAGAGGAGAGTCCAGGGTGACGTGAATCGTGTGTTATATCTCAACGGCCATCCTCTATTGAATACACGATTGTTGGCATGAAATTCACGGGTGCCAAACGATTATCATAAGGCAGCAACTAATCGTCGGACTCTACAATAGAGTACACGGGTGCGTCAAGCTTGTCACGCCCCTTTAGGAACATGAGCTCGATGATAAAGAGGTACTCGAGGGTCTTGCCGCCCGATTTCGCCACCAGCTCGCCAGCTGCTTTCGCAGAGCCGCCTACAGTCAAGGTGATTAGCTATGCACGCAAGGAAGTGAAGGAAGTGAAGTCGGGGACTACATACCAGTAGCGATCAGATCGTCGATGATAACGACATTCTGTCCGGATGTGATGGCCCCCGTTTGCATTTCAAACGAGTCCTACGGTGAAAGGTGAAAGGTGAGTGAAATTCAGGTTGAATAAAACTTTGCAGCACTCACCACACCATACTCCTTTTCATACGAGGCGACATCGCATTTGCCAGGAAGCTTGCCCTGTTTCCTGACAGGCACAAAGGCTGCACCGAGCCTCAACGCGATGATGGGACCCAAGAGAAAACCCCGCGCATCGAGACCCACGACAACATCGATTTTCTTCGACGCGGACTTGGGGATGGTCACCGAGGTCAAGTGGTGCGTGAAATGTGTTATGAGAGTCTCAAAGGTAATCGGGTCGCGTAGTAGCGGGAATATGTCTAGAAAGACGATGCCCTGCGACGTTCATGTTGAGTACAGACATTGCAAAAAAAAAACGAGCGTGCATACCTTCTTCGGAAAGTCGGGGTGCGCTGTCAAACGGCTTTTGAAGAGCTCAACGTCAGCCATATCGACAAGAGGGATGAGACAGAAGTGATAAAACACAAAACGCGAACATAAGAGATCAATTTTATCTTATCGAGATTCAGAGCCTCACTCATTCAACCGTCTGTTCGTACTTGCGTTCGCGCTCTCAACTTTCGAGAGATTACAATGGCATGGATGTCATGATGCTCATAGATTGACGGTACCCTTGCAGCATACTAAATGGAGGGGCATAGGCAATACAAAGGCGGTCACCGAGATGAGAATAAGAGTTTTAAACGGATTCAAGGACCTCCGGCTCCTTAAAGTCCTTCACGACCCGCGTACCCGTCTCCTAAAAGATATCAAAACAAGATCAGTACAAATGCAGGCACGAATCCAATGCGGGACTTACGTCTGTCGACTCGCCGTGAAGCTCGAGGAGCTTGGACACATCGAATTTCGGCGACTTGAGAATTTTCGCCTTGCGGACGTAGACGTTTTGGAGGGGGTAGATGCTCCGCGCCGCCTTCTCAATCTCCCGTCCAATCGCCTCCGGGACGAACTTCTGGACCAACTCCTTCAAGTCGCAGCTCGTCGCCTCCCGGGTCATGATCTCGAACATCTTCTTGCGGATCTCTCGTATCTGACTCGATTGTGCGTAGGTGGTCTTGCGCACTTGGGATGGGCGGCGCTTGGTGAAGCCGATGGCGAAGAGGCGGAGGAGGTAGCCGTCAGTCGTCTTGACGTCGACGTGGGCTTCGATGAGGGTTTGCCACTTGCGGACGAGCGATCGGATTTTGTCCGACGTGAAGTCCATGCCGTGGAAGTTGGTCAAGCAATTCCGGCCCTGAACCTCGTCAATCCGTAGCTTGATTTTCCGGTACGACTGCTCCTCATCCTTGTTCAAATCACCCAGCGACACCTCGATGATCCGTCCCTTTAGCGAGTCATTGGCGT
Organism: Plicaturopsis crispa FD-325 SS-3; assembly: GCA_000827205.1. NCBI lineage: Eukaryota > Fungi > Basidiomycota > Agaricomycetes > Amylocorticiales > Amylocorticiaceae > Plicatura > Plicatura crispa. The sequence continues at coordinate 708,844 of KN832554.1, forward strand.
TTTCTGGACGAGACATGAGTGACCATCCAAGCGAAAAATACTACAGTACGCACTGAGGCCCTGCGACCGGTTGGCAAGAGTCTTTCCAACGTTGCGAACTTCGAAGATTGAAGGAGCCTTGATATCGTACCAATCTGAAGTGTGCAGCTATCAGCACCATGTCCAACACCAGCCCCGTTGCGCTGACTTACCCTTGCGCGAGAAGGGGTCCACTACCTTCTTCTTGATACCCTTCTTGCCTTTAGAAAGGCGCTTGTTCTACACGCAAGACCAGGTCGTAAGCACATTTTTTCGGCGAGCGAACGTAGAGGAATCCTTGCGCACCTTTCCTACAGCCATGGTGTGTTACAGAGGGAAGGTTTGCGGTGGGGGGAAGACCGCAAAATTAGGATAAGCCGGCACTTGGACGGGCTGAGGTTTTGAGTGGTGTAGGGACTGTGCTGCACAGTGCGCGCGACCGAGGCAGATTCTTGGTCATCAAGTGGCTTGAACCTTATTTTCAGCGACTGCAATGACACTTTCCCACGAGCACGGCAACATGCCGACCACGACCTTGTCCCGCTCACAATTCGAAACAGCCTGCAAACTTTTTATCGAGAAATCGCCCACGACATCTGGAAAAGGATGGACTTGGGCAGAGCATGCAGTGCGCGTCTTTGGCAACGACCTCTTATCTTGCTTTCTGAGTCCTTTCTAGTCTGTTCAAAGTCTTGGGTACATGTCGCGACGTGCGACACTTTTCTCTCGCCCGAACTGCGGCTCTGAGGAAGAGGGCGATGTTTTCGAGGCCTTCGACGCAACTATGCAAGATGGTTTATCTGACGACGCGACGCTAGCCGTGTCGGCAATCTCGACTTTGAACTGCAGGCAATACGTGGTTTACTCCTCCACCTTCCAAGTTCCCGCGTTCTACTTTACGATCCACGAGTCCAGTGGGTGCTATCATACCTCTCTTGCCTATGTCGCGTCATCGGGCCTGTAGGTGGATCACCATTGCGCCTCGTCGACATCGTTCGGACGTCCTTATTTCGTACGGGCGTTCTCCCTAAATCAGACGCGAGCTCCTTTGCGCTCAGCTCTCCCGACTCTGCGTTTCCCCTTCTATCCCAGGGTGACCACCCAACCCTCGGGACACCAAGCTGGTATTTCCATCCCTGCGAAACAGGGCCTGCTGTCGGGGAAATCATGGCGGAAGTGTCGGTCGAGGGTTGGTCCGAAGAACAGCGTCTCGTGCGCTGGATGGAGGCATGGTTCATGGTATTGGGTACCGTCGTAGACCTACGCACTCATATGCTGTAAGACTTGTATCATAGACAATTTTGATTCCCCGGTTGACCCTTAGCGTTCAAACACTCCCCCTGAATAAGCGCATGGTCATAAGGTGATTCGCGTTCACATGTCTCCGGCCGCTCGTAGGCGTCGTTCCCGAGCGGCGGTATATATAAACAATAAATTGTTGAGACCGACGACGTCCTTGCTCTTGACCATCCACTTATTGTTGTTTGACGGCCGTTATCCAGCGTCCGTCGTACGATTATAATCCGGCATTATCGATCTACTTCGGGGGTGGCCGAACCCAGGCGCTAGCCACATATAATTCTGAGACACGATGCTTTCACGTTTCGCCCAAGTTTCTCGTTCTGCTCCCCACTTCCTACCCCCATCTCAAGCCCGATTCATGGTATGTGCATATCCAAGCAGATCCAGCTGTGCCAGGCTCACCGTGCTTTGCAGTCTTTCTCCAGCCCCCACGAAGTCGTGATCGTCGCCGCGTCGCGGACGCCCGTCGGTTCCATCAATGGATCTCTCAAGACCTTCACGGCACCTCAGCTCGGTGTCGTCGCACTGAAACACGCACTTGAGCAGTCCAAGGTTGACCCCGCCATCGTGGAGGAAGTCTACTTCGGCAATGTCGTCCAGGCTGGTGTCGGGCAGTCGCCCGCACGGCAAGTCGCCCTCGGCGCAGGCCTGAAGACCAGCTCTGATGCGACCACCATCAACAAAGTGTGCGCCAGTGGCCTGAAGTCCATCATCCTCGCGTCCCAGAGCATTTCGACTGGGTACAGGAGCGTCGTCGTAGCCGGTGGTATGGAGAGCATGAGCAACGCCCCGTACGTCTGATGTGTTATATCTTATCTATACCGTCGACTCATGCTTGTCGGGATAGGTTCCTTCTCCCTCGCCAGAACCCAATGTTTGGAAAATTCCAGACCAAGGATTCGCTGGAGAACGACGGCCTGTGGGATGTCTACAACAACTTCGCTATGGGTAACTGTGGTGAAACCGCAGCTGAGAAGCACAGCATTACGCGCGAGTCCATGGACGAGCATGCCATCGAGTCGTACGCACGGGCAGCCCGAGCATGGAAGGAGGGCGCCTTCGACGCCGAAATCGCGCCCATCACCGTCAAGGGAAAGAAGGGTGACACCATTGTGAAGGAGGATGAGGAGTACAAGAAGATCATCGTCGAGAAGGTCCCCCAACTCAAGTCCGCATTCAAGGCTGGCGGTGGCATCACCGCAGCCAACTCTTCGTCGCTCAACGATGGCGCTTCTGCTCTCATTCTTATGTCGGCTGAGAAGGCGAAGGAGCTCGGCCTCAAGCCGCTTGCTAAGGTCGTCTGTATGTACGAGTTTCATTTTGCGATTCCTTATCGCTGAACTTTGTTATACAGCGTACGCCGATGCTGGTGTCGAGCCCATCGATTTCCCAATTGCCCCCACTGTTGCACTCCCCGCTGCTCTCCGGAACGGCAACCTGACGATTGACGATATCTCTCTGTTCGAAATCAACGAGGCATTCTCGGTAGTCGTCCGGGTGGCTGAGAAAGTGTTGGGCCTCGATCCTGCAAAGATCAATGTCAACGGGTACGTCTATCGCCCTCGGCCCTTGGTCTGAAAGATATACTTATTCTCTCTCGATAGTGGTGCTGTTGCCCTTGGTCACGCTATCGGAAACTCCGGATCGCGCATCGTTGTCTCCTTGGTCCATGCTTTGAAGTCCGGTCAGTACGGCGCAGCAGGTATCTGCAACGGGGTAAGTCATCTTATCATATTCTACCGTGTGCCAATTCTCACAACTTCATGCAGGGTGGTGCTGCGTCTGCGATAGTGATCCAAAAGCTGTAATTTTAGGTTCTCTCTTGGCATCTCTGCTCTCGCCACTGTATCTTTCGTACGTTTTTGGAATAAAAAAACAACATTTCTAATCCATTCTTTCTGGTTCGAGGTTAGCAGTGGTTAGCATGCCTGCGATAGCTTCCAGCTCCCAATCATTTGCAAGTTCCCTATCTATGACATGGATATACGGGTCCTTTTGCTACATAGACGCTGGAGTTCAATCTCGGCAGAACTCTCTCATGCTACTCAAATGCTACTTATCAGAATGTAGGAGTGCATTTGTGGTGCGTAACTTGCCGTCCCGCTCCTATCTCAACGCTCGTGTCACTGGACTGCGATCAGATCTACGCGGGCGTGGGTGCAGGTACCGCGGTCAGTGTGAGTGCTCCGGCCATGATATTGAATAAGAACTGTATCTAACTGTCGAATATCAAGTTGAGTCCTCGAACAGAACTCGATCCGGTTACCAATCCCTTCGTTCCATTATGGCTGCCACGACCGTCCCTGTTACAATGGAGAAGCGCAATGCTAGTGCTATCGACGACTCCGAGAAGAGATCAGTTTCACAGGATGCCGTCGAGGACGACAAGTCGGGTTTTTATTCTGTCGACGCTTCGCGTGGAGATGAAGCGCTGCGCCTTGTCGGCGCTGAGCGCGAGATTCAGTTCACGGAGGAATATAATCGAAAGCTAAGGCGTAAACTCGTTAGTGTCGCCCTTGTGGATATTCTGTGTAAACTGCTGACTTCTCGTTTTGTAGGATTGGGTGATACCCACCATAAGTGCCGCTGTATACTTCACCCAATTCTTGTATGTGTTGATAGATGTCGTGTGGTCACAATATTACTCTTATCATTCGACCGCAGGGATAAAACCTCCTTGAACTATGCAAGGTATGGTTCCTTTGTGCGCTTCTGTCTGGTTTAACTCATATTCTTGTCTGGCAGTATCATGGGCTTGCCGATAGTTGGAGAGGTTAGTAAATCGAAAGTTGCGAATGCTATTTGACTGATTCGTCCTCAGAATTACAATCTTGTATCGATGGCCTTTTACCTGGGTATGCCCATGGCTGCGTTCGAGATTTATGTCGTAGAATAGCTCAACAAGTTGTGAAGGATTTCTCGCATGGGAGTTCCCGACGTCATACATCTCGCAGAAGGTCAGGTTGGCAAAGGTATGTTGACCAGTGGCCACGTATGCTCGGTTAATTATGGTTTGCTCACTTCTCGCTCACAGTACCTTGGCGGAAACATCATAGTATGGGGTGCCCTCCTGATGCTGCATGCCGCGACAACGTCGTTCTCCGGATTCTTCGCCCTTCGTTTTCTACTTGGTGTGTAGTCATATACTTTGTAACACACGTCCTTCAGCCCTGACAGCATGCATGAAAAGGGATGTGCGAGTCGTGCGTAGCACCGATCTTGATTTTGATTATATCTATGTTCTACAAGAAGGATGAGCAGGTGAGCTCTAATCTTCACGTCTCCGCGGAGTCACTTTAAGCGATAACGATTCCCCGGAACAGGCTTCTCGGATTGCATGGTTCTACGTTATGGTAGTTCATGTCGCATCTGATCTCTGAGCAAGGACTCACCACTGCTATCAGAACGGTCTGACGCAAGTCTTTGGCGGTTTTGTTGCATATGTGCGTATTCTGCATCGCATAAGTACTTTTGAACTCGAACTAACCTACGAGTCCTCGAACAGGGTATCTCCTTCTATGAGGGGAAAGCCCTCGCTCCCTGGAAGATCATTTATATCCTCCTCGGCGGATTGGCCATCGTCGTCGGCATTTGCGTCGTCATATGGCTTCCCGACTCTCCCGTCCATGCACGGATGCTTAGCAAGGAGGAACGCATTGCTGCATTAGAGCGCGTTCGGGACGACCAAGGCGGGACCGAAAACAGAATCTTCAAGAGGGAACAAGTCGTCGAAGCCCTCCTCGACGTCCGAACGTGGCTTATCGTATTGACCACGATGCTCAGTATGTTTCATAGCTCTCCGATGGAAGCGTCGCTCAACGATCTTACACTTCACAGCTAGCATACCGAACGGAGCATTAAGTAATTGTGAGTATGTAGAGCTATTTCGTGGCAGTTATGCTCACTACTTTTTTTCTAGTCAGCAATATTATCATTAAAAGCTTCGGATACACTTCGAAGCAGACCTTGATTTTATCAACGCCAGGCGGCGTAGTTGCGTCAGCTACCGTCTTTCTCTGTGGCTGGTATTCCGACAAGAAGGTGTGTTGCGTCCTCGTGCAGGACTCTCATTCTCGTTGACGTACCTTGCACAAGGGAGAGAGAATGCTGCCAATCATTTTTGCACTGGTTCCTACTATCATCGGTGCAGGTAGTTATGGTTCCACTTACCTGCGAATTGGGCTTATCAAAAGCATTCTTCAGCTCTTCTTATCGGCCTGAATGGCTCGGGCCAAAAGGGTGCCCTTTTGTTCGGTAAGCCGACGGCTTACCACTACCTTACAGAAAGAACTGGTACAGATGACCCGATGTTTCACAGCGACCTACCTTATCGGCACATTTGGGAGTGCACTATCAACCATCTATGCGTACAACGCTAGCAATACTAGTGGCCACACGAAGAAGGTTTGCACTTCCCGGCAGAGTTATTGGAATCAAAGCTGAACGCGAGCTATGTCTATTAGGTCACTATAAACGCGATGACATTAGCGGTAATTAACGTGTCCTGTTCAAACGAATCAAAACCCAGGCACTAATGCTCTCTCAGACGTTCAGCGTAGGAAACATATTAGGCACTGAAATATTCCAACCTAAAGACGCACCGGCATATATTCCCGGAAAGATTGCTATCATGGTTCTCCTCACAGTGCAAATCGGCGTTTCTCTTCTCCTTCGCTGGATAAATCTGCGCTTAAATGCAAACAAGCGTCTGGCTCTAGAGAAGGAGAAGGCGAAGCATGGATGGACAGAGGCCGACGTGCAGAAGGAACGTGAGCGACACGCTTTCGCCGATCTTACAGACAAACAGTTCGTATTTATTTCGTTATTACGTTCTCGGACACTAATCAAATGCATGGTGCTAGGAATTTGTTCTTTGTGTACACTGCTTAAATACGACGCGTTCCTGAGTCAGAGCGACTACGCAGTGAGGGTCTATTCCGAACCATATAGTGGCCCGGACCGGCGCCTCGACGGTAACGAATTGAGACTGCGAGATAGCAAATGCAGACCGCTTTCCCAGCCATTGTGAGCAATGGTCACGCGCAAGCCTTGCAAGCATGCTGGAAGCCTCAAATAGGAACGCAGAACGACATGAGATTTGTTAGCCTCCACGGTATGCTTGTGGTCGTTCTCAGATTGCTCTAACGCTAATTTTGAAATAGGCTGCGCCAAGCGGACGTATGCATAATATGATATAAGGGTCGCTATCTTCGTCAAGACGGCAAGCTGATATCCAATATGGCCTCCAAAGGACCCAGTGATGATATCCTCTTCACCGACAACGCTTCAGTCGAGAAACGTAGCCTCGAAGACAATGTGGTCGTAACGGTTGAACTGCCTAGCGATGGCGATGAAGCCCTTAAGCTAGTAGGAAGGGAAAGAGCGGTACATTTCAGCGAGGAATACAACGCGAAGCTGAGGAGAAAATTGGTGAGTAGCCCATTTTGACGAGAGCGTCCCGTTAATCTAAAATGCTAGACAGGATTGGACAATCGCACCGCTATGTAGCATGGTTTATTTCACTCAATTCATGGACAAAACCGCTCTCAATTACGCAAGGTGTGCATGTCTCCAATACCTTTTCCGAAATTGCCCTCACCGATTGGATTGAAGTATAATGGGATTTCCAGTGACAGGACAAGTATGTGTCGAGGCAATATTGGATTATAGGATACTGCTACTCATATCGCACACAAGCACTACAATCTCGTAGCCCTTTCCTTTTATGTCGGTAAGTCAAGCGATGCATTCAATATACCTTAGATTGAAGCTCCCTTCGCAGGTTTCTTGGTGTGGGTCTTCCCGACCATGTACATTTCCCAGAAGTTACGACTTGGAAAGTATCTGGGCGCAAACATCGTCCTATGGGGCATTGTTCTTATGCTCCACGTCATACCTAATACTTTCGGGCCATTTTTTGCCTTGCGGCTCCTCCTTGGTATGTCACCACCCTCTGGATTCTCAGAATCATGCTGATCTGACCGCTCCTCGTCAAAGGCTGCCTCGAAAGCTGTGTTGCCCCCATACTGGTATTGATCATATCTATGTTCTACAAGAAGAATGAACAGGCTCGTCGTCTCCATTCTCAGGCTACCCCCACTGTCAAATAACATATTTGTACTCAATCTAGGCAACTCGCATTTCGTGGTTCTATGTCATGGTGCGCCTCAACTCGTGCTTCCCTTAGAGCACGTCGATATTCATCCCAAGAGAAGAATTCTATCTCAGGGATTTTCGGCGGTTTTGTTGCATATGTGAGCTACACGCCGTCCAATGCTCAGCCGTTTCGCCTTGATTGACGGTATTTTACATCTGTAGGGAGTCAGCTTTGAAACAAACTCGAAGTTCTCTTCGTACAAGATCTTCTATCTTGTTCTTGGCGTACTTGCCGTCGTCGTGGGGATTGCGGTACTCGTCTACATGCCTGATTCACCCGTCAATGCTCGCATGCTCACCGAAGAAGAGAGAGTCGCCGCCGTTGAACGCATCCGGGAAGATCAAGGCAAGTATCGAGTATGATCATATGCCGAGACTGTCCGTCGTTGATGACGCCGGACCTCCTAGGCGGGACCGAGAACAAGACAATCAAGAAAGAGCAAGTGATAGAGACGTTGGCTGACGTCCGCTCATGGCTAATTGTCCTGACGACACTCCTCAGTGAGTAATACGCATGATGCGGCCAGAAAGAGCAGCCGTTTACCACGAGATAAACCTATCGCCTTACAGCCAGTATACCGAACGGAGGTCTTGCTAACTGTGCGTTGAATACTCACTAAAGCAAATGGATGCTAATGGTCCACTGCCAGTCGGGAACATGATCGTCGAAGTGCGTCCCTTACCTTCGTCTCGCGCCTCAGAATTTTGACCTAGTCCCTCTTAGAATTTTGGCTATACGTAAGATCTCTGAGAGCGTACCGCGCCGTTGACATCTCTCTGACCTGTTTCTTTTCAGGGAGAAACAGACGCTCATTCTGTCTACCCCTGGCAGCCTTTTCGGGATCATCAGCGTGCTTGGGTGCGGCTGGTACTCCGATAAAATGGCATGACTGCTCGCACATCAGTGTATAATGCAGCAAGTTTACTGACCGCACGACGTAGAATGATCGCATGACGCCGATTGTGCTGTCGCTCATACCAACTTTAGTCGGCGCTGCAATGCTCGTGGGTCTGAACGGCTCTGGCCAGAAAGGAGCGTTACTGTTTGGTATGCCTACGTTCTACTAGTATGATTTCACTTTTCCTCACTCATCAATTCCACAGCTACGTACATTATCGGGACATTCGGCAGCTCGCTGTCTACGACGTATGCTTGGAATGCCAGCAATACAAGCGGGCATACAAAGAAAGTGACTTTGAATGCGATGACCCTCGCGGCGTTCTGTATCGGCAACATTGTCGGCACCGAGACATTCCTGCCCGCAGATGCACCCGATTACCTGCCCGGGAAAATATCGATCCTGGTTCTTTTGACGGCCCAGCTCTTTGTCTGCTATCTCCTCCGCTGGATAAACTTGCGCCTAAACCGGAAGAAGAGGGAAGCCATAGCCGCTCTGAAGGAAGCGAATGGCTGGTCGGATGAAGAAGTGGAGAAGGAGAGGGAGAGACACGCGTTCTTAGACATGACGGACAAACAGTAAGTCTGGAAGCCAACCATTTCTGAGTGTATTCGCGCTGACTTATACAACTGCTACTTAGGAATCCATACTTTGTTTACACCTCTTGATTGAATGAAGGGCCCCAGGATTCTTGTGTTTCCCGTAGTAGGAAATTTGCCGTGGGGGTTGCGTCGAGTTTAGTGACAAGGATGAACCAGCAAATAAACTCTCAGACTCGGTTGTCCCTTTGCGTGCTTGCAGTTATTTGATTGAATCTCATCCGCTGCCCTGTGAGAGTGCGAGGCTGAGCGAGAGGTTGCGCAGCGCTGAATACTAGTGATCAGACTCCGAGGCAACACACATTCGCGGACTTTGAAACGAAGCGTTCAGTATAACCCACCTCAATGAACTTGGATCGAACACACTGTTCCATTTCCCCCACTCTATGCATCTATGGGGATTCTAGGACATGGTGTTGACCTAGTCCATCTCCCGAGAATCTCCTCAATATTGCAACGCAGAGGGCCCGCCGGCCTCGCTAAGCGCATCCTCAGCCCGGAGGAACATGTTGACTGGGAGGCTCTGCCACCAGAACCAAGTTCCAGTGCTCGATTCCTAGCGGTCCGGTGGGTTCAGCTCTAGGCAGTAATATTTTCTCGATCTCACACCCGCTTGATTAATAGATGGGGCGTTAAAGAGGCGGCCTACAAGGCGCTATACCCCGCTGTGCGGCCGACGTGGAAGGAGCTCACATACCATGGCTTTCGCGGTGATTCAAAACCGACACTTAGCTATACTCCTTTTCTTCCGGAGGACAAGGCGAAGACGGGGAGGATGCATGTATCGGTTAGTCATGACGGAGACTATGTGCTCGCGTCGGTAATTGTGGAGGAGGCACGAGAAAAATAAAGTCCTTGCTCAAAATACTGTGGCATGCGCTTAAGCATTTGCTCTCGGTAGACAGCTAATACGGTGCTGCCCCGAAACATTAGGCCATAGACAATGCACAACAGATGCATCTTATCATTCTGCAGGCTGTTTGGGCCACCAGTCGGGCCACCAATACGATGCGGCCCACTGCCTTTCCACCCCTCCTTCTACAGGCACCTCGACGAGCAATCTCCGCTCTGCCTTCTGCGGCTGTCCCAATGCGCTATACCGCAGTAATGCAAGGCCGACTCCTTGCGTAGACGAGAGTAATCGTCCAGATCCGCGTGGCCGTGGACGAGGAGTGCCGTCCGCCATAGGCAGCGCCGTTTCGGCAATGTTCAGGTCGCTAGGAAGGGAGGGAAAGGATGGGTTAGGCACCACGAGCTCCGGAGGTCTGTTCTCCTTGTTAGGCTCCACTACGGAAAGACGTTTGAAATCGGGACGTACGCTTGATCCGGGGGGTGGAGGACGACGGGGAGAATGCGTTTGCGGATGACACCGGTGTGGTATGTTCGTACGGTCAGTTCTTGTCCTACGTAGCATCCCTTCCTGAAGTCCACTAAGATGGTGAGTGTAAGTGAGGTTGGCAGGGGGAGCAAGTTTGCGGCACGTACGTCCTCCCATGACATCCAAGTTAGACTCCATGGGGAAGGCTGAAGAGGGCGGAGGTGGAATGTCTACGATGCCTTCAGGTACGCCGTGCAAAATTCGGTGCAAAGTGTAAGCATCACCCGACGCGGTATCGTGTGTCGAGGCCTGCGGTGCTGCATACCTGCGTGTTAGCAGATGTACAATGGTTTTGTGCTACAAGGAACGCTCACGTCGATCGCCCGCTCTGACCAGCATTCGCTTGCCCATCCCGGGTGCTCTTCTATCCCGCAGTGCTTCATCCTCCTCGCCCCACGGCCAGCCAGCCTCAGCATTCCACTGGGGCTCTATCGCACCACTCCTCGCGACTTGCCACTCTCGCCCAACCTGCTCCCATGCTACCTCCGCCTCGGATCCCCATGCGGCCCATACATTGTATTCGTCGGACAGATCGCGCACCTTGACCTTCTTCCGCAACACATACCGCTTCAGGATCGGCAGCAAAGGCGGGGCGCGGCTATCATGCTCAATGAGGTAGGACCGCTTCCCATCGGGTTCCGTGCGCGTATAGAGAAACACGTCGTAGAGGACACGGCCCTGTGCTTGCAAGAACGCCGAGAAGAAGGGTTTCTTGGGTTCCGAGGGCGTGCACGCGAGAATGCCGTTGAGAAAGTCGGACGCTTGGCTGCCAGAAACGGACAGCACTGCCCTATGAGGCACCTGCGCAATCGTAGGCACTGACCGTATCAGTGGGCGCAGTAAGGACATGGAACCAGCTTGGGCGAAATGAGATAAATTATTGAAGCCTCGGACGAAAGATGCTGACTGTGATGTTTCGCGCGACGCGGAAACGCGGTGGCGCTCGTGGATTTCATTTCTTGCCTTTGCACCACGATGTCCTCCTCTTGTCAAGCTCTTCTCGATGCACTAAAGGACTGTCTTCTCAATTCTGACTGCGTTGTAAAGCAGGGGCACCTTCCCTCCGAATGTCTGAAGGAGCACTTTGACGAGCTGCCCGAGCAATGTCGGTCACTCCGGAAGGCCAACTACGACTGCAAACGGGGCATGGTACGTCGAGACTCGATATACGAGAGTTAGATGCACAGACGATTGAATGAACGGTACAGCTCGACATGAGAAAACGGTTTAGAGGAAATATGGTTGGGGTCGATGAGAGACAGTTCAAGACGTCGCCTTCGTCACCCCTGAATCCACCGACCACAAAACCTCCTGCTGATACCTCGTCCTGACGGGCTAGATGCACCCGAATTGATCATTCTTTTTTGCCGTGCTGGAGCCATTGCGTCCGTCGGAATATGAGATGCACGGTGGTCACCAACCTCTCATCCCGGCCAGTTAGCACGTATACCCGTCCGTCCATCTTCATTTGCATGAGTGCACACAAGTAATTGACATGCTCAATAATCAATAGCGATGTTGTCTCGATGTCTTCCAGGTGCTGGTCGAATTTACGTGGGCGTACTCATACTCAACATGGCGGGAGGCCGACCGACATATTCAGTGCCCGTCCACCCAATTCATCCGGACCTCGAGTAACCGCAAAATGTTATATTGGAAAGTACTTACCTGTATTGTCCAAGTCGTGAATTATCATTGCGATCTTTTGAGTAACCATCCGGATACCTTGAGTTTACATGGCTTGACCGAGCAACACGATCTTTTCATCTCACAGTGTTATCAGTGCTGCTGAAACCGTCGACCACAGTTAGCAACCAAGTGCATAGCCAGGCTAATGAAGTGCGTGTGTATCGTACCTATGCCGCATGATCGTTGGCCATAGCGTTCGTTTGAAATTTGAGCGCTTTTATAGCCGTTACGCCGCAATTTCCACGTGATCGTTTCGCGTCGAGTCTTCGTTCGGTTTGGCTTCAAGTTGCGTTTGGCGCTCGACGACGACGGTGCTTTCTTTCGCTACCACAGCCGTGCGCATGCCACGCTGAGGGATACACGCGCTCGACGACTCACGCAGGAACTCTAGTTTCAGGTTTCCTTGACTTGTAAATACTTAGTAGGTACGCCGCATTCATCCGAATCGTTCCTCGGCACGGACTCTTTGGAAGATCTTCTACCGCCAGGGATGGCGCCATCTATGCATTGAAACATTGCTAATGTACGATTCGGCTATAGCGTGTCTGCATTGATTGTTTCAATGGCTCACCAACCCAGCGTATCTCGCGTTGGTACGGAAGGGATCCCAACAACTGTTTTCACGAACAGTTTTGAAATCACGCGGCCGCCCAACAAACGGTTTTTCCAGTATCGAGGTAGGCAATATTATGTTTCTCTCCTGAACGGACAGAAACTCACGACAGTTTTGTTCCATCATAGTCGGTTAGATTACATTTACTACGCTCGGGTGAAGTACATCCTTCTCACATGCGCGTGCCGTCAACAGATATCGCGCCGGACGTCTCCATCCCTAGGAAGCGAGAGGTAATCGAGAAGTTGCAAGATTCCAATAGAAAGATATTCACGCCGGACGCCATCTTCGATGGCGAAGCAATGCTGTTCGCAAGCCATCAGCTCGCTATTCCTGGAGGCTCGCACACCGTGAGCACGCTCGTACTGCTTGAACAACGGCAGTGTTTGACCATTTCTTATCAGTTTGAAGTTGGTATGAGCAAAAACCCGAAATCATCTCGCGGCATTTTCACCGTCAAGTTGGCCTATACAAACGAAGCTGTACAATGGTACGAAATATCTTCATCACATTGTTATGTTTCTAATTCTCGCATTTCTGATCAGGACTGCTCTGCGAGACCTCATTGTGAAGTCCAAGGTGTCTCCGCAAGCTCAAGTAGCACTCAACTTGCTGCAGAATATTATCAATGCAACACCAAACTTGTATGCAGAATTGTACGCTTAATCACACTTCTCACATATTGCTATCATGCAGGCAGAGACAGCTTCCGCACAAGGCCAAGGCCTACTTCGTTGACCAGGGGACGACAATGCTCCTGCGGGAAGGCCTGGAATTATGGCCGGGTTATTTCCAGTCCGTTGATTCTTTGTTGCGCATTCCGCTTCTGCTCACAGAATCATTAGATCTGTCCGGCCTGTTATGAACCGAGTTCTCGTAAACATTGATGTATCTGCTGCTGCAATGTGAGTAGTCACAAACTCGCGAATGCTGCCCATCGTAACGAACGTCATAACATCATCAGGTATAAGCGAGGCCCCCTCGTCGACACCGCTCTTGGGTTGTTGCAAAAATCAAACAAACGAGATTTGATGTTCAACAGTATTCACGACACCGAATTTAGGAAGCTAAGGAATCTCCTAAAAGGTGTGAAGGTAGTTGTGGCCACGGATCGGAGGAAACCCCCGGGAGAAAAACGAATTCGTGATCTCGTGATTCAAGCCGGAAGGTATGAATTCGACAAAGATGAAAGGCCGATAACTGTTCAGGTATGCACTCGGGTAGCTCTTTCTCGCTCTACGATTAACCCAATCTTTTCTTCTTGAAGGAATACTTCGCGCGCACATATAACATAACCGGATGGGATCCGCTGGTTTTTGGGGTCAAGGTCGGAAACGACGCAGTCTTCCCTGCTCAGCTGTGCACCGTCCTGCCCGGGCAATTCTTCAAGAAGAAATTGAACGCGGAGGTCACAAAGGAGATGGTCAAGTTCTCGACCCGGAAGCCCCATGAGAGATTGGAGCTCATCCAATCGGGAGCGGGCGCACCGGTAAGCTCTCCCCCCACAAGCCATCCTCTTTACCGCCAAAACTGAACTTTCATGTATAGGCGTCCGGCTATGCCAATTCCAGGTTCCTGCACGATGCGGAGATGACCGTCTCTACCGTCCCTGTGCAAATTGCAGGCCGCACGCTGCAGCCACCTGCCATCAAGTTCGGGGATAACCAAAAAGGACCACATGTCGTAGGTCCTTTCCGATGGGAGGCGCATTAATTTTCTGACCGTAGCCATCCCCAGGAAAATGTTGCCAATGGAACCTGGAATTTCCGCTATGCTAGATTTACGCGCCCGGCAGCAATTGAGACATGGGCAGTCGTGAATCTTACGCGCATTCCATACGCGCAGATAGAGAGATTTGCGCAGACCCTGAAGGCTTCCTGCGAAAGTCGTGGTAAGCATCCTAATCATCATAATTCGATCCTCTGTATTTGACTAATATTGTATCTGTAGGCATTGGTACGTGCTCTTGCAAACGTGACTATTGTCTATCGCTAATCCCACCTCTCAGTCTTCCGAGTGGGTATGCCCCACATGGAAGCCGGGATGGACCCCGTCCAAGTGAGTGGCACGGAGAAAGTATCAGGCCACTGTAGGTACTGAATAAATGATCCAGACATTGGATCTTGCGGTGAGGCAAATATTTAAGGTCACGCAGAGGCCGCCAACGCTCGTCGTCGTGATTCTTCCGAGGGATGGTGCCAACCAACGCCGCGCGGTCAAGCAATGGGGCGATATCACGCACGGCATTGCGACTCAATGGTGAGTCCCTCCATTGCACGTCTAATATGACCAATATTAACATAGACCACTAGTATTGTGGGTACGCCCTTATGTCCTTGATCTTCAGTCCTGAATCTTTCATTGCAGAGGGAGCCCAAGGTCCCGCAAGCAAACGACCAATATTGTGGAAACGTTGCTTTGAAGTGCGTCCCCAAATTAGGCTCTTTAAAGTAACATCCCCCTGATACCATTTACGCCAGGATCAATGCTCGCCTCGGCGGCCAGCACTGTATAGTTCAATCGCCCATTCTTCTTGAATTGCTCAATTCAGGGCCATACATGATCATGGGTGCGGATGCACTCCTGTCGGCTTCGCGGTGATTTTGACTTCCTTTCTCATCTAGGGGCCGACGTATCGCACTCTGCGCCAGGCGTTAGAAATCAGCCTTCGGTAGCCAGCTTGGTATGGTCATTAGACATGTACGCGACGCGATATACGGCGACGTCGACCGTGCAGGCGCCTAAGCAAGAGATGATCGGAGACTTGCAAATGATGGTCGAGGTCGGCACTCCAACTACTTCATGTCCGTTACATAGCAACTGATTCATTGACAAAGCGTGCAGTGCGCAGTTTCTCCGATGCGAACCCAACGAAGCCAGGGAACCCACCCACCCTTCCAATGCGCATATTCTTCTATCGGGATGGGTTGTCTGAGGGCGAGTACAGGGTTGTGGCCCAAGATGAGATTGCTTCCGTTCGTGGTAAGCATGTGGCCTTACTATACGTGCCTTTCGTTACTAGCCACTGACCTAAAACTTCCCTTTAGCGGCTCTGGCCAGCGTATGGCAGAGACTCAAGTGCCCACTACCACAGCCAACCTTGACATTCATAGTTGTAGGTAAAAGGTAAGCGTTTTCGTTTCTACATCAACCTATGTTAACATACACTTGCAATAGGCACCACGTCCGCTTTTTCCCGCTTGGGTAAGACCCCGTCTACGTCTCCTTGTGGCACATGCACATTACTCATTATGCACGTTTAGTAAAGGCGATGGCACAGGGAACGTACACCCTGGTTTCGTTGCAGACCAGGGCTTGCAGAGTCCGCACGCTTTGGATTTCTACCTCCAATCACACGCAGGGCTGAAAGGAAGTACGTCACATCGTGCAATTGTCCTTTGCAATTATGCTCATCATGGTCGGGAGGATAGCGAGCCGGCCCGCCCACTATTCCGTTATCGTCGATGACAATTACAGCTACAATATGAATAAGTGCATCCAGCCGTTTCCGTAGGTCACACACGTTCTCTCTTAACCTACCTTGCGACAGACTCCAAGCCCTCTCATACGCTCTGTGTCATGTCTATGCGCGGGCAACTCGAACCGTCTCAATCCCTGCACCCGTCTATTGTGAGTTACCGTCTTCTGGTACAGTACACGCACAGGACTGACTATCCGCGTGCAGATGCCGACGTATGTAGTGACTGACAATCACTCGATCGGTGCACTGACCATTTCTATATAGCTCGTGTGTGCCCGCGGGCAAGAGTTCTACTTTGATGATGCATTGCGGTACGACGAGGACGTGGGGTCGACATCCGGCACTGGCGCGGGGTCATTCGACATCCAGCGATGGACAGATGGCTATAAGAGGGTGCATGTCATGCACAAGACGCGCATGTACTTTATGTGATTTTCTCGACGGGCTCCGTCACGACTTGCAGGTTTGAAATATCTCGCATATCCGTTCATTCTTTTTGGTTTGTATTCCCGTCTCGGCGGCGCACTTGATTGTATTACAGTATCGATTTGTTCCTGTAGCCCTGTCTTGATTACCATACCCATGTCCCCAATCATACGAATTTGTACGACCATGGTCACCTTGGACGGTGGCACGTTTGCGAGGACTGCCCTGTTCTTTCTATGAATGCATTTTGATTATTGGCTAGTCGCAACCCTCGAAGTAACCGAGGAACTCTAGTACTTTGTCCGTTGAAAAAAACGAAGACATGAGCCAGGCTCATGGAAGGATTCGATCGACCGAAAAAAAGTGGCCGAACGAACGAAACGAGATAGCAAAGGTATATGGTAAAAAATGTACGAGCGTGAAATAGCAAATGAAAAGAGTAATTGTCCGTTGAATGAGGCGAAGTCCGACGGTGGAGTAAGTACCGATATCTAAGTTCTATCCATTGGGTGCCGGGAACCATTTATGCCGTGGTGGACACAGCAGCATCGGTCGTAGTCGTGACGACATCTGTCGCAGAGGTCGTCGCGTCAGTCGCAGAGGTAGCCACGTCGGTCGCAGTGGTGGTCACGTCGGTCGCGGTGGTAGTGGCATCCGTCGCAGTCGTTGCGGCGGTGGACGCCTCGGCCGAGGTGGTGGATACATCCGTGACGGTCGAAGTTGCGGCATCGGTTACACTGGAAGAGGGCACAACGGAGGACGTAACGGCAGTGCTCGATGATACAGACGCAATGCTGCTGGAGCTGGGAGCCGCAGAGGTACTGGCGCTCGTAGAGATGACGCTGCTGTTGCTTGCAGAGACGGTGACGCTGCCGCTGACAGAAACGGTGACGCTGCCGCTCACAGAGACAGTAACGTTACCGCTCGGGGTGACGATAGTGGTGGAGGCGGCGGCGGAGGAGCCAGAGGTCGACGCGGCACTGGTGGAGGCGGCATTGGTGGAGGCGGCCGTAGACGTGCTGGCGGAGGTAGATGCACTCGTCTTGGCGGTGGTAGCCTTCCTGGTGGTGGATGTACTCGCCTTGGCGGTGGTGGCCTTCCTGGTGGTGGTGGCCGCCCGTCTGGTGCTGGTAGTAGTACGAGACACATGGGCTGAGGCAGCCGTGGTGCATGCAGCCGTGGTGGTCACAGTGACCGTCTTCGTTCGGTGAGCCACGGGGACACGGACAGTCCTGGTGACAGTCCTGGTCGCAGTGACCGTTATTGGGCTCGAAGAAGAAGAAGAAGCGGAGGAGGACGCGACACTAGAGGTGGAAGACGCAAAGCTGGAGGTGGAAGGTGCAACGCTGGAGGTGGAAGGTGCAACGCTGGTAGTGGAAAGCGCGACGCTGGAACCAGAGCTGAACGAAGAGGTCGCATTGATGCTGCTGGACACGGAGGTCGCATTCGCACTTGCAACCGAGCTAGACGCGCTCACAGACGAGCTGGAGGGGGCGACCGAGCTGGACTCAGCAACCGAGCTCGAGACGACCTGACGGGCCTCTGATGACAACAAAGTAAGGACATATGGTCATCGACATAATACACAAATACACATACCGAAGGCAGGTGTCGCAGCGCAGAGCTGGACTATCGCGAGCGAAAGGAACGCGGAGGCGGTGAGTTGGACCATAATGAACGGTGGGAGGGGGAATTATGGGTGGTTGAGCGACGGTATTTCTTGACTTGAATTGTCTTCACAAAATAAATTTGCTCAGCTTTAAGTAGGGCCATGACGGTCCGGCATCGAACCGTCGGCGGCGTGCTTAGACCGTCTGTGAAACGTGTAGGTGCGGATGCAGGCGCATCCGCTTTTTTTTTCGGGGTCGTAGTAGTGATCGACGTTTGAACGAATTGAGAGGGTTCAAATGTGGCAGGTGGAGGTCAGGATGTCATCCCTGCCAAGTGCGTATAGGTGCTCGAACTCTGAGCAGACGGTGCACTGCCGTGGTCTATGGCTAGTCGGTGGTCAATTGTATGTGCAATTCGGACAGGTTGCGTAGAAAGATTGAGACTTACTGACGAGGAGTGGGTGACTACGCAGGGCACCAGGCTCGACTAGAACAGAAAAAAAACTTAGTCAGTTGCCGCGGAGTTTCAAAGTTTTTTTTTTCGTCTCAGAGTTCAGCCCAAGTGCAATGTTCGCCTGCCGAGGCCAGGTGAGAATGGCGGGATAATGAGCCAAATCTCAGACATTAACAGGTGATTTGGGTCGGAGCCCTGCCAAGATGCAATGAGATGACCAGCGCCAAGGTGACTGAAAAATTACTGACTTTACAAAAAAGGTTGACGTTGAGTTTTCAACGTTTCACACAAGGACGCTCGGCCGCTCGGCGCTCGGGTGAATCGAAAGGGGCCTGCTGACTCGCCAAATGTAATAGGGGGCGAACAAGTTGCCTTAGAACGCGCTTTAGAACAGACGACACGACGAGTGGCGGCACGTCTACGTCTCGAGCTTGGGTGTGGGGAAGAGCGACGCTGTGTGGCCAGAAGAAAGAAGAGTGGATTTGCGCCGAAGAGCGTGGCACAGACCCCGAACCCTGATATCTCGGACCCCTGGCACCAATTAGACTTGAACGTTGACTCCCCTTAAAGTTACAGGACATATACGGGACATCGATGTTTAACGTTCAACGATCATTCGCTACCAAAGTCAAATTGGTAGTTAATGCTGCGAGAATTATTTAAATAATCTACTGCCATACATATGATATGGGCCTACACGATATAGTAAGTGTGCGAATGATGATATATAAGGAGGGACGTCCAGTTGTTAAATTTCCACAGACACTATGTGCCCACATGATGCGTAACCCCGACGCAGAGCAAATCTAAGTGACCCACTCCATCGCCTCCCCGTCGCCAGGCATCCCCGCGCGCGTCTGCTGCGGCCCCTGCCCTTGGCCCTGATATTGCGGCGGGTATGGCGGCGGCGGCGGATATTGAGGAGGCGTTCGGGGCGCAGGCGTCTGGCGGAGCTCCATCGACAGAACGATGACGACAAGGAATGCGCCGAGTGCGGCTGGGGGATGTACAGGCGTCAGCGACAGTCAGGTAGACAGTTGCGACCACGGCGATCGAGAAAGAAACGCGCACTCACCGACACTCTTGCGCATGTTCTCCCACTTGACCTCCTCGATGTCGGTGCGGAGGTCGCCGATGGTGACGATGGCCTTGTTGAGCAGCTCCTCGATCATGATGTCCTGCTGCTTCGCGTCCGTGCGCACTTCGTTCTTGCGCGAGTCGAGTTCCATCTGTATCCTGCGAGGCGCCAAGAATGCGTTAGCATGCTCTGTAAAATCGGGGGAAGAGGGGAAACATACTCGTGCTTGAGCGTCGCGACGTCCTCCTTCATGCGCACGTCTAGGCGGTCGACCTCCCGCCGAAGCGCGGCCGTGGCAGTCCGGATCGCGGCGCTGTCGTTGCGCGTGCGCAGCGTCGTCTCTGCGCGCAGCTCGGAGAGGGCCGCGCGGAAGAGGTACGCTTGCTGCGCGGGGTGTGAGTAGTCGTTACGCGGAGTAGGAAGTTTCGTGACGCACGTTATCGAGATCCTTAACAGTCAAGCCCTCCCTCCTGACCCTTCCGAGGCGGTCGACGAGAAGCGCACGGCAGGCGCGCATGAGACTGCGCGCTGTCGGGGTGGGGAAGGTGCGTTCGAGCGCTACGAAGAAGGCATGCGTGTGGAAGGGCGGGTGAGGGTACGCGGGCGGTGGAAGGGGCGGTGTGGGCACTAGGGAGGTGGCTGGCGGGGCGGGCGGAGTGGGAGCATCTGGAGGTGTCGGGGGTGTCGTAGAGGAGGATGAACGAGGGTCTGCTGGGTGAGCGAGAGAGATCGAGGTGGACTGGAGACGGCGTAGAGAGTGGCGAGGGAGAGGTAGACGGCGGTACATAGGTCACCGGGTGACGATCGAGTGGTGTAGACTCGTTTGTCAGAGCTATCCACGAGAATCAGCCCTTCAGTCTGCCTCAGCGAATAATGGTTTCCTGCGTTCGCGAAAAAGCGAGGTGCTATTGCAAGTCAAGGCTATGGCGCACAAGTTGACGTCCGGGTATCTGACGAAACGCCAACCGGGCTGGCAGGGAGACCTCGTATACGGACTTCTCTACGGATTACTTCTAGTTGACGGTTACGGCACAACAGAGCGATAATCAGCGCTTAGCAGTTGCGTAGCTTATAAGTAGCAGAGTAGGAATGTGAAGGAGAGCGGGTTTCTGAAGGTCTCTGTGCCTCGGGGCCCCTGAGTGTAATCGCACGCGTAATCGCGGACTTCAGAATTTTCTGCAGAGGGGACTCAGGGGGACTCGCGCAGGCGACTTTTGCTCTTGCTTTGCTCTTTTACCTCAAATTTGTGGTTTCACTACGGTGCGGCTTGACTATAGGGTTTCAAGAATATCTCTCGCGCAAAGACCTCATGGCCCTATGCATGTTCAACGACGCGGGGGACCAAGACGGCTTCACTTCCGAGTCTGCATCCGCTCGGAAATTAGGTGACCCCTGTGCGGTAATAATTCAGTGTGATTCAATTCCCGGAGAGTACACTGTTATGGCTTACAGGTTCGTATTGTTCCTATACTTGTTTTGCTAGTATAACTAACGCACTCGTTTAGTAGTACAGGGGACAGGCCGTGATTCAAATTCAGCCTTTGTGGACTGTTGTTGCACATTGTAACCCCATGTACACGTCGCAAGTTCAAAAGACAGTCTCAGCATGAAGTAGGGCACTCAACGTCAGTGCCACCTTCATGCGCAGTGGACAAGTGGCTCGGTAGAACGCTTCGAAGCCAACAATATGTGCGGATAGGGTCGCTTCTCATTTGCCCCCGCATCCGCGCCCATCCGCCGCGACCCCTTTAATGTCCTCACCTCTACTTAAGCCCTCTATGCACAATTAATTTTCATACCTACCCATCCTTCAACACTCCCACTTCAACAAACACCATGGTCCAACTGTCCACCTCTGCCCTCCTGTCCGCGTCGCTGCTCATCGCACCCGCCGCAGGCAACTCACTCTTCGCCTGGAACCCGCGCGCCGATGCAGCCGGTACGTTACATTTCTGCCCGTCGCATCTTCCTTCGCTAACGGTGCCTCATCTACTCCCCTATGTACCGCCACGATAGTTGTCCGCAGCCGTCAGATCTCTGCGAAGGAGGCACTCGTACTACGCAACCCGCACGTCAAACGGCAGAGCGCGAGCCCTTCCGTCACTGTCACCTTCACAACGACCGTACCTCCTAGCACTACCACCGATGCCGATGCCAGTCTCAGCAGCACTGCGGACGCTTCCGCCCCCACCGACGCCCCCATCATTGAAGTCCGAGCCGTCGGCGACAGCACCGAGACGCTGACCGAGACGGTCACCAGCGTCCGCGTCGTCACGCGCACCCTCACAAACGTCCGCACCCGGACGCGCACCACCACGATCGCCGCCGCCGCCACCACCTCGGCGTCCACGACCTCCAGCGCGCCGCTCCCGAGCGGCTCCATGCGCAAGCGCGACACCAGCGCGCCGCGCTGCCGCAAGCTCGGCGAGCGCGCGTGCGCGAGCTATGGCGGGATCGACGGCGCGGTGGACTGGAGCTGCGTGGACGTGCGTTACGGGCTGGAGACGTGCGGTGGGTGCCCGGATTTGGACGCGCTCGACGGTGCGCGCGGGGAGGCTGGGGGACGTGATTGTAGTGCGATCCCGCATGCGGATGCGGTGCACTGTGCGCGCGGGGAGTGTGTTATCAGTGAGTTTTGCGTTCTTATGCTGGGTGGTGGATGAAAGCTGATGGGTTCGTGTGTGTAGCTCAATGCCACGCTGGGTACACGCTGTCATATGACGGCGAGAACTGCGAGAAGGCTTCGCGCAATGCGTAGGGGAATCCCGCGCAGTTTTGTCTAGATGCGTTTAGGCTTGACGCTAGACGACAATGGTACTTAGATATAGATTGAATTGTATTACAATGAGTTACAGGTTGAACAATGCATGCACTATACATATCCTGCCATTTGTGAGCCTGACTTGTTGTGAGCCCGACTGGTCGACCAACGGCGGCAGCATTGAGGCAAAGATGGCTCGCTGAGTTTGAACTCAAAATGCTAGTTTTCGCCCAGTCGCGCGAATGCCAGGAGGCACCTCCACGAGCACCTGCAGCAGCCCACTACTTCGCCCCTCGCAGGTTCAAATAGACCATGAGCACCCCCCACCTACCTTCCCAACCCCCATCAGCCCCACCCTTAGATTTCACCACCACCCCCACCAACATATCAAGCTCCATCACCCTCGGCGCCAAACCGAGTCGCATCTACCACCTACACGGAGCAGGCCCACGCCTTCCTTCCGCACCAGCCGTACTCATCATCGGCGGGCTGGGCGACAAACCCTCTAGCTGGGCCGCGGTCGTGCGCCTCCTAAGCACGCACGTGCGGGTCTACACGTACACGCGCCCCACTGGCAGTTCCCACAATACTGCAGCAGACCACGCATAGCCGTGGTAGATGCCTTGTGCGTGGATGGACGCTATGCCTTGGAGTGTGGCTACAAGCTGCAGGAGAAGCAGGATCAGCAAGCGGGTGTTTGTAAGGAAAGGGAGATGGACTCGCTAGGTCTTGGAACGTATCCAGCGCGCTGGGGCTCACTGGGAGCTCCTTCGGTATCGCCTCTCCGTAGGGATCTGCGACGTGAGTGGAGTCGTGTCAATGCCGAACTGTCGGTCCGTCGATGTAATCCATTGCAAGAGCCCAAGCTCGTTCGCCGGAAGGCGTCACGATCTAAACAAAGTTTCAAAGGCGGGTAGGAGCTACGCGAACGAGAAATTTGTATGAACATACCATCTGCATGCCATAGTAATACGGAATCTCACATCCCTGCAAGGCCCGGAGTTTCTCGTACGTCCAGTCCTCGTTTAACGCCAAGTTCCTGGGGGGAATGTATTCGCCCTCGAAGCATATCTCTGGAGTGGGATGGAACGAGAGCGACGGCTGGACGATCTTGAGCACGATATCCCCCAGGTCCTCCTCGTTGGGGTCCACGACGCGCGCTACCCACACCTGGGCCCACATGTCATACCCGGTCTGCAGGGCCCTGGACAGCACGATGGTATGCGACGCGGGCAGCTTACTAGACGCAAAGCGCGGTAGAGCGCGGCCACGGGGATGGGGAAGTACGGGCTGCAAGGTGAGCGTGAAAGACGTGTCGACGGTGAGCGGGTTCTCCAACGCGGCCTTGCGCAAGGTCCTGAGCTTGGCGAGGAGAGGACCGTGGTCGGCACGAGGGTCGAAGTTGAACTCTGGGTCGTCGGGCTCCATGGACATTAATATTGGAAGTGGGCAAGCAGTGGGTTGGGTTTTATAGCTATAGCAGAGGCTGCCATTATCATTATGTACTTGAGCCTTGCGCTTGACTGACGCTCAGGAAACGTTGCACGCGCCGAAGGGTGACGCGATCACGTGAAGTGGATTGATTTATAGATTCCAAATGCGGCATCCCATATTCCCACGCCAAAGAACGCGCTTCGTCGCGACGTCTCCTTGGACCGCCCTTTCCTCCCACCATCATCTTCTCCCACTTCCCACTGCCACCGACTTCGCGTCTACGCCTCTCTCTGCACACTTGACGCGTGTAGACATGAGCCACAAGGAGAACCAAGCTATGGGTGCCGCAATGGTACGTGTCGTCGCGTTTTTATACGCACAGTCTAATATTGACCGTCGCGTTATATAGTCTGCACCAGGACCAATGGTCAAACCAGAGCCACAGGAAGCTAAAATAACACCTCTTTCCGCGTCGAACTCTTGGAGAGCCGCAAACGACGACGCGCCTATCGTGAAGCCAGACGTCCATGCTGACGCTGCACGCGTCGTGAGTGACCGACGCGTCTTTTTTTACACGCGCGTGGAAATGCCACTGACGCGCGCGCGCCATTTTGACAAAAACAGTTCCTAGAAAGGGGCCTCCCTGTGCCCGAGTATGTCTCGAAAAATGCTGCGTCCAGCTCATCGACGGCTATGGGCAACGGCAACGTGAAGCCGGAACCTATGGACGCGCAGATGCAGGTTGACGCCCAGGAGGAGCAGGAGCAGCAAGCGGAGAAAGCTCCTGCGCTGTACCCCGTGTTCGAGTCGGCTGCGGACATTCAGTATGCGCCCGAGGAGGCCCTCAAAGTCGGGCTGAGCATGGTGAAGACCATCAAGTCAAATATTAAGAAGCTCGAACTGGGCAGCAAATTGCGCAAAGATGTTTGGCTTCGGGAAATCGAAAGGTCAGTCGCAATAAGCTATACACAGTGGATATGATTTGACACGGCAACCGTTATAGCTTGCAGAACCAAGGCGCCCCTACGACCATGATTGCTGTTTGCGGAGGTACGTCCTGTCGTTAGTTCAAGAGAAACCTCGTCTGACCTTGCTTTTCTTTCTCAGCAACCGGAGCTGGAAAGTCGTCCATCCTTAACGCTATTCTCGACGGTAAGTAGTCCTCACAATGTAAACGCCAATTTGCGCTAACTTCCGAGGCAGACAACATCGTCCCGACCAGTGGAATGCGAGGTAGCTGACCTTTCAACTCTCATCCGTCGTTCTACTGACAAGCGGGACTTTCCAGCCTGCACCGCAGTCGTAACAGAAATCGCATACCACTCCAAGAAAACCATCGACGCGGACGTATCCTTCCTCTCCGAAGACGAGTGGAAACAAGAACTCGAGGTCCTCCTGGATGATCTCATCGACGAGGACGGGCGGCTCAAGAGGGCTACGGACCTTAAGAGCGATGCAGGCGTTGCATGGCAAAAGGTACTGTACTAACTAACCTTGCCCTCCGGGTGTTTTCGTTGAGGGAAGGCGTTTGCTGATGAGGAGTATGTAGGTGCACGCGGTGTACCCGTCCATCTCGCAGGAACAGCTCGTCGGCATGACAGTCGAGCAGATCGTCGCCCGTGACCCCAGTAAGCCGCCCCTCCTCCCCCCTTGTCCCATGCGCGTTCTCTACTAAATTAACGCATGTACGCGATAGAAATCGCACGTATTCTGGGGGCGACGAAGAACATCGTCGCGAAGGACTCGAAGACGTTCGCGCTGGAGATCGGGAAGTACATCGACTCGAAGGACCAGAAGCGCGGGGACAAGAAGGATAAGGACAAGAAGAAGCATAAGGACAAGGACGCGCGTCAGCCCAAGAACAACCACAACAACGACGAACGGTCACAATCCGCCCTCTGGCCGCTCATCCGGCAAGTATCCGTGCGCTGCCCCTCCCCCTGCCTCTCCACCGGCGTCATCCTCGTGGACCTGCCGGGCGTGGCGGACGCGAACGCCGCGCGGAACAGCATCGCGAAGGACTATATGAAGAAGTGCGACTGTATTTGGATTTTGGCGCCGATTACGAGGGCGGTGGATGATAAGACTGCTAAGGGTGAGTTTGAATATTTGCGACTGTGGTTGTTGGTGTTGGGGGGAGGGGAGCTGATGGGATGGGGGTTGGACTTGTAGATCTGCTTGGGGATGCGTTTAAGATGCAGTTGATGATGGATGGGAAGTGAGTCGTTGGTCTTTCCAGCTGGTGACATGAACTAATCAAACTGGACCCAAAGCTACGATGATACCGCCATCACTTTCATCGGTGAGTCCCTACACTTCTCTGCCCTGCGCCTATATTAACTATTTGACAACCAGCGAGCAAATGCGACGACATATCCTGCTCCGAAGTCATCCGCGCCCTGCACCTCGAAGATGACCCCGACCTCGAAGAAATAGAGGAGCGCATCGAACAGTACGCCGACGAGACGCAAGAGTGGAAAGCTAAGAAAAGCGATACTGAGAAGGTCATCAAAGGTACTTTGCCTTTCCCCCTCCCCTTCCCCTCCTCCCCTTTTCCCTCTCCTCCCCTTTTCCCCCTCCTCCCCTTTTCCCCCTCCCCCTCCCCTCTTCCTCCCCTCCCCCCCCTCCTTTACCATTGTCCAGGAAAGAGGAAACTAACTTGGTGCGCTCCAACAGCCCTGGACGGCACGCTGAAAGAGACGCGCGAGTACCTGCGCGAGTACGAGGAGCATTTGAGGGCGCTGGAGGCCGGCGAGCCGTTCGTCCCGCGCCTCACCGCGAAGAACAAGACCGCGGGGAAGACGAACGGCAAGAAGCGCAAGAACTCGAGCGGCGGGAAGGGCGGGTCGCCCAAACGGCGTAAGAGCGATGGCGGGGATGGGTTTGGTGGAGATGATGATGAGGATATGGATGATGATGTCGAGGTTATCTCTGACGATGATAGCGATAGCGAGGATGGGAGCGATAAGGACTCTGACGAGGAGGGGTCCAAGTCGGGGTCCGATTCGGATTCGGAAAGCGACGAGGGCGAGGATGAGGAGGAGGAGGGTGAGGTGGAAGTCACCCCCGACGACCTGAAGGCCAAGATCGACGACGCGAAGCTGACGATCAAGGCTACGCGCGAGAAGCTCAACGAGGTGCGGAAGCAGAAGAAGGAGGCCATTGATAATCTGGCTACGCTCCGCAAGAAAGAGCACAAGGCGCAGAAGGAGAAGAACGCGTTTTGTTCGCTCAAGCGGTCTGAGGTACGCTGTTCAAGAGCTAGCGGTGCTGACACGAGACTGACTTGTTTGGATGGTGGTAGTTTTCTCGCGACGTATTGAAGGAGGACTTCCGTGTTGGGTTGAAAGAGCTCGATGATGCGAATGCGGAGGAGAGGAACCCTGACGAGTTCGATCCTACCGTCAACCTGCGCAGTAAGTTTGGCCTTCGCAAGTATTTTTACTCAGTACTGACCGTGCATTACAGACTACGACGATATCGACCTTCCGGTGTTCACTTGCTCCTCGCGGGACTACGTCAGGCTCAAGCGTGTGTATACTTTGTAACATCACATCGTGACCAGTGCACTAATTTGTTCAATAGACCAAGTCAAGGGTGACGGTGACCCTACCTGCTTCAGTAACGTTGAGGACACCGGTATTCCGGCCCTCCAGCAATGGTGCCACCAGCTCACCATCGCCAGCCGCGAGCGCAGCGCGCGCAACTTCCTCTCGCACCTAAAGACTTTCGCGGACTCCGTCCGCAACTACGTCCAGGGCATCGGCGATGT
Source organism: Plicaturopsis crispa FD-325 SS-3 (assembly GCA_000827205.1). Classification (NCBI taxonomy): domain Eukaryota; kingdom Fungi; phylum Basidiomycota; class Agaricomycetes; order Amylocorticiales; family Amylocorticiaceae; genus Plicatura; species Plicatura crispa. Next base: position 736,514 of record KN832554.1, read on the forward strand.
CACCGTTGCCGACCGCGAGGCCCTCCGCGAGAAATGGGAGTCGAGCGAGCAGAACGACGCCGACGACGCCGATGATGGTTTCGGTGCTGGCTGGGCGAGCTCGGACCCGTTCGACATCCCCGACCTTGCAGGGTTCGGAGGCGGCCTGTATTCCATGGAGAAGAAGCCCGCTCCCGTCAAGGTCGATCCGTACGGCGAACCGGTCGGCGTGACGCCCCGCCTGACGAAGGTGCGACGATGAGCTGGCGGTCTTTGTGTGCTCCGTTTAATAATGTGTCTGGATAGGAATTCGTCAAAGTCATTGATAGCAGCGTAGCCCAGCTACAAGAACGCTTCAAGGACGGCCTCGAGGAGAAGTGCCGTATCGGCGCTGCTAATGTGAGTCTCATCACAATGGAAGCGGATCCCTTTGTCTAACGTCGTTCTTTGTTAGGCCTCGGAAGCAGCCGTCGCGACTAGCGATACATTCGCTGCCTCGATGCACTGGGGCACCTACAGGGCAACACTCAGACGCCACGGGTCCTGGCGCCGGGACCTAAACGTCGAGCTCACCAACCCCTTCACGCGCAACATCGCACACACCTGGTCCAAAGTCTTCGAAGCGGACCTCTTCGCGGACTTCGACCGCTCCGCCGTGAGCGCCATCAACAAGCTCCTCAAGGAGGTCGAGGACAGCGCCGCGCCGGGGCTCAAGGACCGCGCGCGGCTGCAGGCGGAGTCCTGCGTGGCGGAGGCGCGCGTGGCGCTGAAGAAGACGCTCGAGGTCGTGAGGGAGACGCTGAATAACGAGCAGAAGGAGGTCTCGCGGTGCCTTGCGCCGCACGTGCAGGACCATCTGCGCGAGGGCTATAACCGCGCGATGGAGGAGCGCGGGACGGGCAGCGTCGCAAGGCAGAAGGCGCTGTTCCACAATTATGTCAACGATTGCAAGGATGAAGTGTTTAACGGCGGCGCGGAGGTGCTCCTTGGGCGGCTTGCGGGTGCTGCTGAGGCTGTTGGCGACGCGCTGGAGACCGCGCTCACAGAGCTAGCGCAGAAGGTACGTCTGTCAGAGCATGGTGTCCCTGCATCGCGAGCTAATCATGATTGTGCTCTATAGATTGAAGTAAACTTGGCCGTGCTTTGGGAGGGCCCCCGCGACGATCCTGCCCAGGTCAAGGCACGGGCTCAGATCGTCGAGTCTGTCTCGGAGATTATCTCCCAGACAGAGATGTGGACCACTGCCGAGCAATCCCGCATGCAAGATGTGGAATCCTCCAATCCCTAGATCGCCGCCCTTGCCCCCCCTCGACACCCCGTCGGCCCAGATACTATATGTATGCGCAGCAAGAATAATCCCGTCGTTTTTATTCTTCTCGATATATTTGATACCTTACTACCCCACAGCTCTTCCGGCGGTGTATTTCTCTTTGCTCGCTGTTCTCGTGGACTGTTGTGCCGCTTTATCCCCTCTCGCTCTGCTGTTCTTTTTATCGTTTCTTGTTATTGATCCGGCTGCTCCCACTCTATTCCTCTATCGCGCTTCCTATACTTACTTTAGCACACACTCCCACAGGATAAATGTACTAAATTAGAAACAGTACCAGTATCATAGAGCAATCTTGGTTGTAGATATACCAGCACAAAGTAAATTGACTGCTATACATACGAAAGCGATATCGATATGAACGTGAGCGAATAAGTCAGATAAAGAACACCGAGAAGTACAGACAACATAGCAAGATTTCAGCGAACCCAAACGCGAACCCCAAGACACGGAAGTCGTTTTGCTAGCCCTTCGCCTCGAAGGGACTAGAAGTCATTTCGTTCATCCCATTCCTTCGTGTAATCATGCGGCCTCCATTGGCCGTCTGCCCGTGAGTGAAAAGTCATCAGCAGCACATCCTCCCCACCTCCCTCGGGGCGCCCCTTCGTAGCGTCTTGTCTCGGCAAATTCGTAGCCGGAAAATCATCATAAAACAAACGCGCGCTCCCGCGCGGCGACGGCGATCGACGCGCAGATCAGACGCGGTACACGGGCCGCCCGCGACGGTCGACCTCGACGCCGTGCGAGTTCACGTACCGCTCGCGATGGCGGGTGCCAAAAAAGCTCCAGCCCTTCGAGCCGTGCGAGCGGTGGCCCGAGGAGCGGTGGCTGCGGTGATAGAGGCCGAAGAAGCGCAGGATGCGCTCCCCGAGCGAACGGTGATGGTGATGCGAGTGCGAACGGTGCGAGTGATTGCGACCGTGGCTGCGTCCGCGCCGATCCTGCAATGCGACAGTCTGTCAATCTCGCGCACACATGAGAGTGGGAATGGGAGATGGACACGTACCTCGACGACGATCTGCTGCACTGGCCGCCTGCTATGGCTGCGGTGACTGCGGTGGGACGACGACGGGATGTACGTGCGGTGGGAGCGCGTCGACATGGGGGTGGCGTAGTACGCGGGGCTGCTGGGTGCGTATCCCCCTGCGTATCCCCCGTTATACCCGTCGTTGTAGCCTCCGCCGTGCCCGTAGCTAGGCGAGTACACGACCGATGGCTGGTGGCTCTGGTACGATCCGCTAGGGTAGTATGCCATGAAAAGTCGTTAAAAGCGATGAATCGAGTGTGTTTTTTCTTTTACGATGGTGGGGGTGTTAATGAAAAGTTGCGGGGAGGGCGAGATTGTGAAGGAAAGTTATATAGGATTCCGGAAGATGTCATATCGAGGGGCTTGCTTTGGAAAAGACACGTGGCCACCCTTGGAAACACAGCAAAACCTTCGAAAAACGACGTCGGGACACCGCCTTCTCTGTTTCGAAAGAAAGTCCTTTCCGTGCGACGCCGTCTTGTTGACACACAAGTCTCAGGGACATGGACAAAGCAGACGCCCTCAAAGTATAAGGCAACCTCCATTATTGTTTTCTGTCTGCGGCGGCGCCATGATTTCACATCCGCATCGACAAGGTTTTGGAGCTATCGTATCTCGAGCTAACTTGGAGTGTGATTAGGAGGAGCAAAGCCGGCACTACTCCTATACAAACATGGCCCTCGAAGCCCCGCCTCATGCCTTTAATGATCCACCGGCATCGCTCAATCCAGAAACCCGTACCCAGTCCTCGAAGCCTTGAGATTGCATCGAGCCTAACACGAGTCTGCACGCCAGATAATTGCAGCGCTGCCGTGTCGTCTTTGATAACGTGGCGACGGTGCGATCGATCTGCGCCGCAAAAGAACGATCATGCACACCCGGATAAAGGTGTCGTGGGCGCGTGCTGCGGGACCGCACTTGGGCGAGGCGCGCGGGGTTTTTGGCTGCAGATCCAACGGCATGCTCATTCCATGTCCCCGAAATCGCCCTCGTCCAAATCGTGAGGCTGTTAAATAAGGGCGGCGTATCAGCACCAGGCATCAAAGGTGGCGAGGCCGTAAATGCACAATCTCGTGGACACCGCAAGGCCCTGTGAGAAATAAAGGAAGAAAGGCGGGGGACGGGAGGCATGGCCATAAGGCTGCGGCGAGTCGGATATGGACGGAAAGAGAAAGGAATGAATGAGCAGCGTTTGTGGCGTCCACTGAATACTGGATAGAACCAGTAGGAAAGGGTGCATCAGAGCAGCGCGCTCCTGAACAAGTGAAAAAAAAAAGTAACGACACGTCGAATTCCAAATGTCAGGCAAGGGCTGCGTAGGAGACGGAGCAGCGCGCCTTCGTGGAGTGAATTGGAAAGAAACGTTGGCTGCAACATGTCGACCCCGAATTCAAAACGAGCATCGAACACGAGCAGAGAATGCACCAACGCGAAGATCCCGACGAAAGCGGCGGGTACGATTTGGCATGCCGTCCTGTGCATGTGTCAAAACAACAAGCACGGACTGCATTCCGCACTCGAAACATCATGTCCAAGGCCGAATATACATCAAACATAGCCAGAAACTGCGCGCCGCACCGGCATCGCCGTCATCGACGGATACCGCGCACCCAGTGACAAATACATGCCACATAGTACGGGCACCGCAAGGATGACTGAGACAATAAAGCAGTGACCGCGGAAGGAACAAGGGACGGAGATGACAAGGGCATACATAGCAAGAAGGTACGCACCTCCTTGGGCTCTTCGTCCTCTCCGTACTGCATCGAGTAATCCACATGGCTCACAACCGTCTCCAGGGAATCTGTAGAGGTAAGATCCAGCGGGAGGAAAGAGACCAGGGGATGGTCCTCAATCTACATCAAGATGAGCTGTCAGCACACCAGATTTCATAGACGACAGCTGTGTAGTAGGAAGAAAAAGAGACGCGGAAATGCGACGGAACGAGGGTCAGCTGAACCAGGTGGGCTCCCACCTCCTGCATGTGCATACAAGAGGACAGGACCGGGCCTTGGGTGCAGAAGGTCCGGGCGCTAATGCGAGCGGACGAATAGACGAATGATCCGGGCTTCTGCTGTGATAATTGCAATTGACGCCCAATGACGAAACAAAGTACCATGGTACTGCGTTTCTGCACCAGTACCGGATCTAAAGGCACAGGTGGCTCGGGCATGGACGCCACCGACATCACTGTAGCACAGCCCCGAAGCAAGCATCCAGTACCACCACGCCATTACCAAGCGCGATACACGTGTAATGACCGGAATCCAAAACGTTCCTAGTAGCATGAAAGACGCACCAGCTGTACGATCGCCTGGTTGAGGGCATGAAATCGTGCATTTGCCTCGCCGTGCTGATGTCCGGGCGTAGACGCGAGGAGAAGCGGGTCCGGATCCAAGTAGCGCGCAATATTTCTGCGAGAGCGTAGGCCATTTCTTGGAGCATCCGCAGACGTAGACTCGGCTGTGGTCGATGCAGGTGCGGTGACAAGATCCATTTTAGACATGATGTTTATCCAAGGAATCTCGAGGTTCACCATGGCGGACATCGCAGAGAGGACACCGCTGTAGATGTCTGATTAGCACGCCACGAACGAAGTCACGAAATACGAGGACAGACGGCAGGAGGGGTATTACGCACCTGAAGAATTTATACCGATCTTCCATAAACTGGGATTCTAAAAGGTATACGGCACATGTTCGAATACCCATGCGCGAAAGGTTTTGAACCAGCGTTGGCAAGAATGGATGGTGCGTGTATAATTCTATCTGGCCTGCATCCAACTTGGGTGAACTAGTGCTAATGTCTATAACAAACAGAGGGCGTACCTGGGCAGTCTATCACAAGGTAGTCCTCGTCGAACCCACCGAGCTCTTCCTCTAACCAGTCCATATTTTGCAGTAAATATCTACCATACCGTGACATGGTCAATACGCGTTCTAACCTCCGTCATACCTCGACGCAAACGAAAAGTCCACGCACTCACTCAAAACAATAGATGAGCCCGCCGTTGGGCCCATAGCCTAGCTCGTCCATGACATCTGCGAGACTTATAAGATCTCGGATATCGATAGCAGGTTCATGTTCTCCCCCGCGTTCTGCTGGGTCCGCGGCAGGATCGAGGTTGACAAGATGTGCGGAGCGTCGCGAGGCTTGTAGATGTGTGAGAAATGCGGAGGCAAAGGTAGACTTTCCAGCGCCGGCAGGGCCCGTAACTAGGACAGCATAGCGCATTTTACGACCGCTAGTTAGACAAGCAGCGGGGAAATAAAAAGCAGGAGAAAGTAACGGAAGAGAAATTGCAGCTCGCGTAGATCTTGGTCAAGATAAAATTTCGAACTCCGAGTCCGTTCGCGATTCGCCACTAATTACTTTGTGTAAGTAGTAAAGGCGGGACTTACAGTCGCACCTGTTCTTGCCACTCATACCGCACCAAATACTACTCCTAGCAAACATGTCGTTGCCCCCTCTAGTCCCTGACAAAACGGTCGCAGGCATCGCGGTCGACCCGCGCACCCTTGAACGCGTCATTCCCGAAAGCAGGCGCCCCGATGGATCGTACGCGCCCTCAGATCTCTGACACTGACACGGTAGCTAACATGCCCGGAAATGCAGTGTGCGGAAACAGCTAAAAGTGCGCCCTGGGTTCACGCCGCAGGAGGACGTGCGACGTTTTCGCGGGACGCGCCAGGCCCAGATGGACGCGAATGCGCTACCAAAGGGCCACATCGTCGGCTGGGCGCCACCTCCCTCATCCTCCACCCGCCCCGGTGCATCCGCTGCTGCGAAGGGTGCAAAGCCTGGGGCAGAGGTGAAGGACGCGGGCAAGGCGGTGAACAAGAACCAGAAGAGGAGGGAGAAGAAGAGGGAGAAGAAAGCGGAGGGCGGGGAGGTCCCCGATAACTGGGATGACGATGAGGGAACGAAGTCAGGCTCGGGAACAGGTGGAAAGAGCAGCAGCACGCCGGCTAGTCCGCCACACAACAACGAAACGCCAAACTGGGCATCCGCGCCCGATCCGCCCTCGTCCCCTCCATCCGCTGCGTCGACAGCGAAGGACGGAAAGGAAGGGAAGGGGAAGAGCAAGGTCGACGCGCTCGCAGACGCTGTTTCAAAGCTCGACGTGCAGTGAGGTTCAGATCGTGTGGTTCACGAATGGGTGTATGATATTATTGACTATGGAGAATTGGATTCTTGATATCAGTGTACATGTTCAAGCAGATAGGTTTTGCTCCTTAGAAATCGACTTGGGAGATTCTGAACCCCGTGCGGTCACGAAGAGGCAAGCGAGCTAGGCAAGTCTTAGTATGGGACGCGAGATTTGAGAATTAACGTAGGGTTTACAGGAAAGCTAGTGACATTATACTGCTTGATATAACGAGATCGTGAACAGAGCCAAAACAAGAAAACATACATACAGATTGCAGAAGAGTCTTAAGTGCGATGATCCATGCTCTATTCATAACCTCTGAGGTAGCCAATGGCTCGTCAACGTCTTCACCACATCTGCCTCCGCGTTGAAGACAGCGCCACGTTTCCGAGCCCTCATAGCATGCGTGGAGTCGAGGGCAGAGGAGAATCCTAGAAGTAAGGCCTTTCCCTCGGAGAAGTAGCCCTGCAAGTCGCTGGTCCGCTCCTCGCTCTCGCAGATCGACGTCGCGGTCTCGTGCAAGTGCTCATCGGGAACGTCCGTCTTGTTCATCGTGTCGATAAATTCGTCGAAGGGTAGGCAGCGCTGCGGCGTCGAGAATCCATAGGTGTCGTCAAACTGGGGGTATGTTGCGTAGTTCTGGCATTCCAGATATCCAAGTTCTTCATCTCCGTTTTCATCTCGGTCCAGCATATCATAGCCGTCGTCACAGTCGAGTTCGTTCGCACAGTCTTCGTACATCGATAAGCAGTCCTCTTCATCTCCGACCTGCATCGCGTATTCGTCTTCGTCGTACAAGTCACTCGCGTCATTGTATGGGTCATCTTCGTGGGGGAACGTGGCTATCATGGGATGCAACGCGTAGTAATCCATGTCATCGGATTCGTGTGCTGCGTAAACTTCCTGGAAGCTCGGGAAACCGTGCTCGTCTGTATAATCCATCGGCACATGCTCGTATTCATAGGGAGTGTGTTCCGTGTTGTCGTCTTCTACATACGCAAACTGTTCGTCCGTGGCGCGGGAAAGGTGATGATCTTGCGTGAATGTGTTGTGACCGTGATTCTGAAAGCCTGCGGAGAAGCCATCGGACTCCAAGTCCTCGAGGTTATCGTATTTCTGTTCGTGCTGATATATATGCGGAGGCATTTCATTCTTGCCTTTCGAGTCGGACACAATTGGTCTCGTGATACTGGGGCGTACAGGACATTCCGTGAGTGCAGGTGATGGGATAGAGCGAGTGTCTCTGGGTTCCTGGCAGTCCGTCGTACCAGGTTCTGGTAGAGGTCGATCGTCCGAGTGTTCGTTACGACCTTCGGTGGGAGCGGCAGGAAGTTCAGCTTTTTTGAATCCAGTCGGATTGGGAAAGTACTTGGAAACAGCGGGAGGAACTAGAGCTTCGGATGAACGCCTCCGACCAGTCTGAGAAGCAGATTGTGACGGCGCAAGGGAAGACATGGATCTGGCATCGTCAGGTACGTGAACGGCATCTTTCTCGCAGATTGAAGAATCAGAGCCAGCGTCCAGAGCAAGCACGTCCTTCTCTATGCATTCGTTTGATGGTGTGATAGGAACAGCGGCCCAGGCGACTCTTCGTGTGTCCACAATGACAGTACCCGCCTTCGTGCTTGGGGCGTTGGCCGGGACGTCTCCCTCAGGCAGAGCACTGACATCGTCCAGTTCGATATCCCAGATGATTGATTCGGGTCGAGTCAGGTTCGGGACGGTTGCTGTTTGATTCGCGTCAAGCTGACCAGCGTCGTCGACATCCTCGTCAGAGCAATCCGATTTCACGACGGTGGTTTTCTTAGGAGACCGAGCGGTTGTCGACAATTTCTTCAATTTCTTTGCCGGTGCAGGTACGGAGACATGGGAGATGGTGTCGGAGGAATCGTGAGAGAGCGATGATGACGCAGGCTTGCGTTTGGGATTCGCTGCGATCCATTGCTGCTTCTTGTTCAGAAAATCGAATTCAGAGAATATTGCATTCATTGGCGCTATTGTGAGCATTCCGGTAAGTATTCAAACAGCTGGATGGATAGGCCGTCACACATACCGTGCATGCCGGATTTCTTCCTATTTGAGGTCTTAGTTTGAACGGAGGCTTTCCCTTTATTAAACACGCCAACACTAGGGCCTGGCTTGAGCTAGCGGTACAAAAATTGAGCGGCGAAGCAAGGGACACTCGAATGAAAATGCGAACCGTTAAGCGATTTTTCCCGACATTTGTTGCGGAGAAACCATGCATGAGAGCAAAGCCAGCAGGAACTTTTGGTTTGTTCTCTTTGTTCCCCTTCCTGCTTCGGTCCTTTGTGCGGCGTCCTTTACCTTTGGGGGTGGGCGATTTCTCCGTAGGCTCTCCATCGCTTTCCTCGTTACTGTCCTCGAGGACAACAGGTTTGACTATTGCACGTTTTGTGCGCTTGCGCTCGCGCCGCTCGGCCATTCCTGTATTGTATGCAGGGACTCAAAACGAGGGTTCAAAGCACGGAAATAGACACTTACGTGCATCGCGCTCTCCATCAGAATCAGCGGGAAGTTTGCGCTTTGGAGATGCTTTCGGTTTTGTCTTGGTAGTCGGAATGCCATGGACCAAGGATTGTTTGGATTCCTTGTCGATAATTGCATTGATTTGTTTCGGTTTAGCCTTCGGTTCTGTATGGTGAATAGATCCAGTCTTTACGGGAGACTTGCTGGATGCGTAGCAGCGTTTGTCGTCGGCTCGAGAGTCAGGATCAGTGTTTTCGGAGGCTTGATGAACAGGCCTCGCTACACGTGCTTTGAGTATAGGCGTCCCGAATCCAATAGAGGTAGCTTGAATGTCGTCTGCATTCTTTGGTTTCTTGGGTGTCGTCTGGTCCCAAGATTCACGGATCGAACAGCCCTCCTTAGCGTGCGTTGTCGCGTGTACTTGTTGGCCTTTCACGAATAATTTTATGGATTGTGTCTTGTCGATTTTCGCGAACGTCGGTGCACGTAGAACCGGGGAAGTCAAGGTCGCAAGCGCCGGCACATTCTCCATCTGCATGTCGAGCTCTCTCGACCAAATGAGGTCCGCAGCGTCACGGATGAATCCTTCGTCTCCGCCTAGTGAGGAACTGTAAGGGCTAAGGTTTCGCTGTATGCCTTGTACTCGTGCGTATGCGTGTGCGTGGTGATGCCAGTGGTGGTGGTGGTTTGAACTTCAAGATTGAATTCATACTCCGACTCGAGGCGCGTCGCGGCGTTGCAAATTCCATCTTGCATTCAAGTTTCTCTTCTCTCAAGACTATCTTCATCTCTCCGCGCTGCTGTATCTAACGCGTCTCCTAGGCTGTATATTATTCGACGCTGCTGTAATCGCTTGTTTTGTTCTTGTATTTTTACGCCAAAAATCTTCTGCCAGTCTTGGACGCGATCCTGATGTCAAGCATTCGCACTGCGTACATTTCTGCATCTGCAAATCGATTTGGCGGCGCAGCGGACTCTTCACCCTCGAATCTTGTTGCGTTCGGCTCTTCAAAACTCGTTGCATTGTGGAACGTTGGGGTGCGTACTTTTCTCAACGAGCACGCACACGGACGTTAAAGCAAACTTGCCAGGATGAGACGGACAGGGGAGTCTTTGAAACGCTTCCCGGACATCAGGGTGCAGTGACTTGCGTGCGCTGCATCGGGGAAGATGGTATCGTTAGTGCAGATGATCAAGGGTACATCCGGTACTGGAGACGAATACAGCACAAGGCATGCTTAACCCATGCATGTATACCTGCCGAATGTGTCTCATGAATTTCATCGCGTCTGTTTTCTCCATCAGTGGACATGCACAGCAAATATACGGGCACATCCAAAATCTATCTCTGCTCTGTGTGTTCACGAGCAATATATTGCTACTGGGTCGTCAGACGCGCTCGTCAAAGTTTGGGAGTTTGAGACGGCAGAGGGAACGGGCATGTTTTTTCAGAGATAATCACTTCCCGGGTTGCTGAACGACACTGTATGCGTCAGATGCCATCAAGGAAATACAAACCATTCCTCTGAAAGGGAAGTATCCACTTTCACTAGCGCTGGCCAGTTTCCCGCAATCCAAAGGTACGTGCATAGTCTCTGCAGTAAAACGTTTGACTCTAAATGTACCGTACGTCAGCTACCGTTCTCGCCATTGGTGGAACAGACCGAAATGTTCAAATTTGGACCCGATCGGAGGCTACTGCAAGTCATATTGAGTTCGCTCTTTCGTGTCGTACTCATAGTGGAATTAGTTCGTCCGTTCTGCGGTTCTTTCTGGACATGAAGATTGGATCCGCAGCCTCGTTTTTCGTCCTCCTTCAGTATCCTCGGATCCTTTGGTCCTGGCATCCGGCTCCCAGGATGGTACCATCCGATTGTGGAACATAGAACCCTTCACTCGTAATGTGCCTGCTGCCCAAATCCTCTCAGAAGAACCTCTAAGCGACGAGCTCCTCGATGCATTCGAGGCAGCGCTCGGAGACCTTACGGACGCGGAGGAAGGCGGACGACAGATTTCGCTCAAGCGCCATGTCGTAACTGTCAAATCAGATTCAGGCGGGTAAGCAAGTCCCGAGTTCTGTTTTGTACAGCTCTCACGTACTTTGACATGGTAGCGCCCAGAAGTTCAGTATCACATTTGATGCTCTCTTAGTAGGACACGATGCAGGGGTTACGTGTCTCTCGTGGAGACCTTCCCTCCCCGGAGTAGTACCTACCCTACTCTCGACGTCTACGGATTCCTCACTTATATTATGGTCCCCATCCGACATAACCACTTCCTCCGGAGAGAATGGTACGTCAGCAATATGGATCAATAGACAGCGATTTGGCGACGTTGGCGGGCAAAGACTCGGCGGGTTCGTCGGAGGTCTTTGGGCGCAAAATGGCAGCGAAGCATCAGCGTGGGGATGGAGCGGAGGATGGAGGCGTTGGCGGTTGGATTCCAGCGGTGGCCATCAAGCGACCGAAACTTGGTCAGAAATTGGCGCAATATCAGGACACAATGGCCCCGTCAAGAGTGTCCAATGGAGTCCAGAAGGTCAATATGCCATCTCTGCGAGGTAAGGGCTACAAGCTTTTGAGTTTGGCACGAAAATAGACTGATAGAGTGTCCATAACAATAAAGTGTTGACCAGACCACTCGGATACACGGAGCGATCCCGGTAACTTCAAAAGATGGTACAACGGCACCGGTATGGCATGAAATCGGCCGTCCACAAGTGCATGGCTACGATCTACTTGGTGTCGGTTTCCTGGACGCCCTAAAATTTGTCAGTATCGCGGATGAGAAGGTTGCGCGAGTGTTCGAGGCACCTCATAACTTCGTTGACGTTGTCAATGGGCTTGCAGTTGCTGAACTGAACGTCGACAAAGTGGGTTAGCGTTTCACCCTTTGTTTTCATTCCTTCATTCATCCCGACTGCTGTCTTCCAGAGCACTCGAGCCCTTAGTGCCAGCGTACCGCCTCTTGGGCTGTCAAACAAAGCCATCAGCAGCAGTAAGCTTCACGCCGCTCATAACGCTTATGCATGCCCCATTAATACATCGTTATCAACCTTAGCTCGAGATGAAGGGGACGATGCATATGTTGAACGCGGATCCGAACGGATTCGACGACCTTTTGAAGGAGAACTTGCTTCGGCAACCCTTTGGCCAGAGATTGAAAAAGTTTTCGGGCATGGATACGAGGTCAGTTTTTCATTTCTATGTGTGTAGTCGGATTTTGATTCGCGGTCCTTCCCTTCAGTCGATAAGCCTAGCTGTCTCGCCATCAAGGAAGTTCATTGCCACATCCTGCAAGGCAACGACAGCTGAACATGCTGTCGTGCGCATCTACGAGACGAACACTTGGCAGCCCGTTGGACGCCCCCTCGAAGGCCATTCCCTGACAGTCACCCGAATAGCTTTCAGCCCTGATGACCGGTATGTGCTTACGGTCTCTAGGGATCGTTCATGGCGGCTCTTCGAAACCCACGCCGAAGAAGGTTACCTTTTTTGCATCTTGCTAGAGCAGTTCCCAAACGCTAATGATACTGTGCCATAGGATTCATACCTGTTGCTGCCGATAAATCGCACGCACGAATTATATGGGACTGCGCTTGGGCACACGAAGGCGATGTATTTGCTACCGCGTCCCGTGATAAAACTGTAAGCTACCGCACTCTTTCGGCGCGTAGTCAGGCTCAGCGTGTACTATTGTAGGTCAAGATTTGGCACCGTCGTGACGATAAGTGGATGGCTATAGCCACCATCAAAGCCAAGGATGCTGCAACTGCAGTCGCTTTCAACCCCCGAGATAAACACGGAAGGTCGGTTAGCTTGCTACGATTGACGCAGAGACAAGCTCACCAGGTTTACAGGCGACGTCTCGCCATCGGATTAGAGACCGGTGAAGTTCTGATCTACTGCAATGCACCCACGTCAGAGGATCAGTGGACATTGGAATATACAATGGATTCAAAGTACGTGCCGCATATACTATTTATTGACTTAGTGTGGACGCTGATTCTTGCTGCAGGGCGGCGCATGTTGACCACGTCCACCAAATTGCATGGCGGCCAACTCAGGACGGTGCACCTCAGGAGCTCGCGACGTGTAGTGAAGATGGTACACTGAAGGTATCTGTTTATCATGTAGTAGACGGATTTACAGACAATCCGCGATGAGGAAAAAGGGAATCTGCTATACAGTGTGCGTTGCGAAAAAGGCGGAGACCAGACTATCGTAAGGAGACAATTTTGGGGATAGGAGAGGTGCAGTATAAGGGTATGGGAAAATGGAACAAATGGAATGTGCAGACAGTCGATATAGGGCGGAATTAAGCGAGGACCAGATGAAAGATCAAGTGAGAGCAAGGTGCAACTTAGGGATACAAGAACACTGCAGGTCGTTATTAAACAATATCACGGAGGCTCATAGGAACTTCGGGCTGGATGAGACAACATCAGCGATATGCGGAGTCACAGAGACACAATTTGACGTACACATTTGATCCTGTATGGCAGAAAAGTTCAAGCCGATTCGGTTAGCATTAACCAAGGAAGATGAAGAGAGAGACGCAACTTGTAGAAACACTCTATAGAGCGGAGCATTTCGACATCGCCGCCGGTGGCAGTCACGAAGTTAACGATGACACCGGCGCGGGAGTAACTGGATGCGATAGCTGGCGCGACGCTACAGAAAGCATCAGCGGACAGAAAACATCGCGAAATTTTGCAACGAGGCCTACCGATGCGCGTATTCTTCGACAGCTTTCGGCAAATCTGCAAGGCCATGTAAGCTCACCCTCATCAGATAAGGCATATGTATATGATCGCACCATAATTGATAATGAGTGGGACATGGGATATCTCCGGAGTTTTCACTTGAACATCATACACAACCAGCACTTTGGTGACCGGTTGCCGCATGATGACGGAGGCGGAACTCCTGAATTTGTTGAGAGCAGCCAGTTTTGTTCCAGCGTTCATGTCACCGTGCTGATTTGAAGTTAGCAAAAAAGTTGAGACATACGCATTGAACGACTTACAAGTGGCACAGCTTCCAGACCACGGCTGGCCAATTTATAGACGACAGAGTCCAGTGCTGTCATGCCCCCGACGTGGACGATAGCCTGAGTCACTTCGACATCGTCAAACAAGTCAGCTAGCGCATCCAACTTCCATTCACGCGCTTGTGCACTCTCTGCACTGGAAGCGCCTCTGCCAGAACCGATTATTCCGAGCCCGCCACCATTCGGCGTGGCCATCGGGTCAGCGCGACTGCCGGCGGTGAACGCAAGGTACAGATAGAACTGACGAAGCCCACGGGAACCCTGGTTGGTGTCGGCGTGCGTGACATTACCGTCACGACGCACGAGAACGCGGACAGGCTCCCTTAGTTGGATGGCAGATGCTAGGTTAAGCACATCCTGAGGGACGGTGTTCGAAAATAGAGCAGTTTGGCGTTCGATTTGGCCGGGTGCGCCGTTGGCAGGCTCGTTGGCGACGGGCGAAGGTCCTAGTCCCGAGAACCGGCGGGACTGGTTCTGGAACGGAGAAGCTAACGACGTATTGCTTCCGTCGAAAGCAGAGAAAGACGCTTGCGAGCCCGTGCTTGGAGTGGTAGTTGGCGTGCTGGTACCGAGCGCGCGAGAGCGAGGTGGGGGCAGGAGCTTGACGATGTTGAACACGAAGTCATGCAGATTGCGCGCAATCAGCTGGTCGACTTCATCCAGGACGAGGAACCGTACTTCCGAGCCTATGAGACCCCCGGGGCTCGTGAACAGAGCATGCAATTTCTGCGGTGTACCGCAGATGATGTGCGGCATGTTCTGCTGCAGGAGCCGCAGCTCTTGGCTGAGATCGCTGTTCGCAGATGTCGCGCCGACACCCAGAGCGGATCGGATGCCTATAGGACCTCCTAGGTCGCGAATCATGCGCTGAGCCTGCGTGGCCTGGTCAACCGTGGTGGATATCATGATGACGATGGGGCCCCGATTAGGGGGGCGCCCAGCGGTGTTGGTGACAGCTATCTGGATAGCTGGGATCACGTATGCGGCTATACGCTCCTGGGTAGGGGGTGCTTGCGCAATGATATCCGAGCCGCGCAGGAGGAACGGCAACGCCCTCTGCTGGATCTTGTTGGGCGGGCCCACACTGTCACAAAATATTAGCGACGTCAAAACCTTTGCGATGATTCCTTACGCACCCGAATTTACTCAGCGATCGCAGTAGGTCGGGGGCGAGGGAGAGCTGTTCCCATTTCGACACCATAGGGCCGTTATCACGGGGCGAACCCCCGGCCCAGTCACTCTGCGCGTCCATAGGCTATCACAGCATGTCAATACCCGATAAAGAAGTCTTCAGATTTTCAACGTACCCCAGTCGATTCGCGGCAGACAAGACCAGAGACGGAACGGCGTTTATCGATCACGCGTGGGACGCCTCCGGGACCATCCGTGGGCCTCAATGGAAGATCGAGCGTGCCTGCGGACCAGGTGCGTATGGGAGGATTGGGCACGCGCGGGGAGGACCTCAGGTCGGTGCGGTTCGGTAGTCCATGTCCCAGTAACGAAGCGTTGGATGTCGCCATCGGAGGAGTCGCCATCTGGTTTGACGACAGATCCACCTGCGGGGGGCTCGGTCCTAGCATCTGGGATGTAGGCAAGCTAGCGTTCGCGGATTGGATATGTTGCTGTGTCTGCAGGGCCAAGAGTTGGCCGACTGACGATGTCAGCGTGTTGATGCGTTGCGAGATCTGTGTGATATCGTCCGTAGGAACGGATTGGTTGGGCGCGATGTTGGCAATAGATGCCCGCACGCCATTCGTTGCGCTGAAACCTCCTCCGTTCTGGCTCGCGAAAGGGTCCTTGAACTCCGGCGGTTGCGCATTGGTGGGGATGGAGCGTTCGACGAGGATGTTGACCTTGCGGTGAACATCGCTGAGGTCCCGCTGTATCTCACGTGTAGTATACTCGCAGCGCACGAGGCGTTCAAGCATATCAGCTATCAACGGCGAGGCCTTCAGCTGCGCCTCGAAGCTCTGCGTCTGATCAGAGCCCAGAGCGAAGTGGCTCCCAGAATCCAAGGAGGATGCGGGGGAGGACGAGTACGGCCCGCTCGTGTTGAAAGACGACCTCGAGTTGCCGTTGTTGAGTGCTATGGGGGGCGTCCCATGCTGTTCCTTCCTCGCATGTGGCGGCATCTCTGGAAAGAAGGTGCCACCGTGCAGCTGGGCCCCGTTTTCGTGCGGTCCAGGGGTATCGACGCCCTCCGGCAAAGTGCCCAAGCTGCCCATCAGGCTCGACTCCCTCAACGGGCGGGTCTCCACACCGGGATACGCTCTGTTTGCGTCCACACGCTGGAACGCGGGCGACTGACGCGACCGCGGCCGCTCGCCCGGCGCTGGCGAGGGCTGGAAACGCACCGCACGGCCGTCCTCAGACGGGCTGGGCGAGGACCGGACGGAGCGATAGTCGGATGGAGAGACAGAGAGAGACGACATGGAGCGATCCTGTTCGCGCAGCGCACTGATGCTGAACCCCAAGCCGGCGCCTCCTCCTGGGCCTTCGTCGTCGCTGGCACGCATCCCCCCGGGAAAGAAAGGCATGGAGGCAGGATTGAGAGCGGCACTCCTCGCCATGGTGTTGGTAGGGGAGTGGCAACTGTTGCTCTTGCTCGTGAATGGCTTGCAACGATCAGACGGCCAACGAAGAGCGGTTAGTCAGTGCCGCCACCGGGGACAATGCAACGAACGAACGAGCACACACCTCCAAACGGTCGTAAGGAACTTTACAGTGCAGCAGCCATTCAGAATCCACAGACCGTGTGGCAAATAAAAGAGGGCTGAGTGGATTAACGCGATGGCGACTCGGTTAGAACCGTGAGCGTTGCACTTGGACACCACCCACAATATCCGGGTGGCTGTGATCTCACTTGCGCGCATGACACTCTCATATTAATGCAATAATATTCTAATAATCGACAAGGCATATACAAGGATCGTTGGTTATAGACATAAACGAGTGGAAGTACATAAGGGAGGGTACAGCGCAGTGCGCCTACGACATGAAGGCTTTGCCCAAGAAACCTAGGAACTTGTTTCGGCCTTCAGGCGGCGCCGGCGCGTCCTCCGGGATATCGGGCACGCTGACATCTACCCAGGTAGACTCTCCACGAGCAAGTGGCGCCCTGTCATCGAATGAGCACACAAGTAAAGTGAAAGTGCCGGTGGACTTACCCTGGTCCTGGAGCCCGGGGGGCGGGATGGCCTCTCTCATTGACAAACTTCCGGACCATATCCTGGATCATAGGGAGATCAGCCGCAGTCAGACAGACCTGTCGATATTCGTTCAGTTAAACGCGCGCCTGAGATAAACGAGCATCACGTACCTCCGGGACGAAGCCTCCCTGAAGAGTGCCGCACAGAGGAGTAGCGCCGACGCGTTTGCCATTGAGATCGAGTGCGCGTCTGACACAGCGGACACCGTTGAACACGATGATCGCGTAGTGCTGAGAGTTGCGAGCGCGACTGCCAGACAGGACCTGACCGGCGGTGGCGATGGTGCCTCTGCCGCAGCATATGGTTACACTCACGACAGGGCCGCACCTGGAGAATATCCGCCGGACTTGCTCTTCGCTGATTCCGAATGGCAGCTGCGAATGGAATGGCTCGGTCAGCACGATACCCTCAGGACGATAGCATGGACGTACGTTGCCGACAAAGACGTGCGTTTCCTCGCGCGTCTTGAACTGCGTCTTGACCGCCTGCTTCTTCTTAGCGTGCTCGATCTTCTTCTTCTTGGGGAGGGGCGCGCCTGAGGAGCGGACACGACGGTTTCGAGAGGGCTCCGGAGTCTCCGAGCGACGACCCTCCTCGGCCTTGCCCTTGCCCTTCTGGTCCATTTGCTTCATCCGCTGTGCTCAACGACGATCAGAGATACTGGCATGAGAGGAGATCGAGACGACTTACGTGCCGTGCACCAGGAATGGGCCGGGCGACGGGTACGGGGGTGGGCTCGCGCGACGACGCGGCCGCGCTGGAAGTCGCCGTAGACGTAGATGGGGCGCGAAATCTAGCCATGCCTGCACGGGTTTGATAGTAGTTGTTGAGGGAGTTTTTTCTGTTGTTGTTGTTTTCTTGAGTCTTGGGGGGTCTTGAGAGAGCTTGAAATGGTGGCCGTCCTCAGCCCAATTCCGCCGTTCTTATATAGCATGTCGGCCACCCGCTTTGCCCTCAGCCTCAGGGTCGTTTCGTCGCATCGAAGGGTCGCTTTGGAGATATCTGGACAATGCCAAAGCCATCGCAGGGCACCCGGATTACCGAAACCGAAAATCGATAGGTGGACAATGGACAATAGCAGATCGACGCACAGAGATGGTGGTGGGACACAAGAAATGAAGCGACCGTTAGGGGCTAAACCCGGCGGGCCACCCTCCCACGTGGCTCGCGTCGCAAGATTTCCGAGGTCTCCTCCGTTTCTCTACCGTCTCCTCATTGTACTGTCTATACTTTCTTGGGCAGAAGAACACTTGCCGCCGATACTTTGGCACTCGCACAATGGCATCAGCAAGACATCTAGCGGCATACCGAAGCGTGCTCAGAGAAGTGCGCCTAAATGCGGTACGCTTCAATTCCTCATTCCATCCCATATTCTAACACCCCTCCCAATCGCGCACCACCCACACAGTCCATATCCCCGCGACCCCAGCGCACCAACGCCATATCCACCCAGCTGCGCTTACTCTTCGAGAAACCGCGCTCGTCGGAAGACGAAAAGCGCGCCTTTGGCCTCGATATCGAGAATGCCGTGACCTTCCTCCGGGCTCAGCGTAAGCACAAGGTGCGTGCATTGTTCTGCGCTTTTGGATGGAACCGCTTCTTATCGATCGGCGATTGGGGATACTTAGGTGTTAATAGACCGGTACAACCCCTTGGTGGATTTGACCGCGGAGGAGAGGATACACGCGACGGCCCGGAGAGTGGGCTTTGATATGCCCGTCACGCACAAAGCGGGTTCGGAGGACGCATAATATCGTCTTGTCCTACGTTGGCTATCTGGGGATGTGGTTTAATCTTATGGATGAGCAATATTAATGCCGTATACTTTTCGGGGGACTCATCCTGGCATTGTCATCGAGAAGACTGCTTCAAATTCAAGGGCGGATGGCTACACAAGATCTTCATTTCTAATTTGGTATGGACAAGCGTACGCTATGCTACACGGATGATATGGCTACATTAGGTCAAAACGGAATCGCAAAAAATGAAGGGTGCTCTAAAGAAGGTATAGATACAATCGAAAAAGAATCCAAGTCGTACCCCCAACAGCTTTCGTAGTGTTCGAGGGTGTCGTAGTGTTCGAAGGGGGGAGGGGGTTCACTGTTCAGGCGCATCGAGCGCCGAAAAGTCGTTCATCAACTCGTTGAAAAAGCTCCAGTCGGACTCGTCCATCGGGCGGTCCTCCTCGTCCTGCGCAGGCGGTGAAAACGCGGTCAACTCGTCCTGCGAAGGTAGCGGCGAAAACGTGGTCGTCTCCATCTCCCCCATTGGGAGGCCGCCGACGGTCTCGAACGTCGCGTCGTCAAAGTCCATCGGGCTGCCCTCGTCGCGCTCACCCTTCTGCGGCGGGGAAGGTGGTGTGGAGATGTACTGCGGCGTGGAGATGTCCTGCGGCGTGGAGATGTACTGCGAATAATCCGGCGTCCCGCAGTGCGCATCGTCCGGCGTGCCGCAGTGCGCATCGTCCAGCGTCCCGCAGTACCCCGCATAATCCGGCGTACCGCAATACGGGTACTCAAGCTGCCTCAGCCCGAGCAAATCGTCGTTCGCGTTGACGTTCACGGGGTGCGCCTGGAACCACTCCTCGGGCTCCGTGTTTTGTGGGAATGTCGCTGCGGTGGGCGTCTGCGTGAAGGGAGGGTTGTTAGTATACATGCTCGTGTGGAGTGGAGGCAGGGGAGAATAGTGGAGTTGAAGGGGTAGGAGGAGAAAGAGAAAGAGGAAGAGAAGGACGTACGATATCCATATCCTCGAACTCGAGCGCGGGGGACGGCTCGTTCGACAGCCCGCTCGTCAACTCGGAGAGCATCGGCGAGTGGGAGTGGCCCATCTCTACGTTCGCGTCCTTGGGGTGCAAAGGGTCCGTGAACACCGAGCCAGACCACGAGGATACAGGCGACTGCTCGACCGACGGCGGAAGCGATGTGTTCACCACCGACGACGGCAGCGATGTGTTCGCCGCCTGCGCAGACGAAGACGCACCCTCCGCGCCAAACATCTGCGCCCGCTGCGCCTTCTTCACCTTTGCCCTCCTTCTGCGCACAGGCGTCACCGCCGGGCCCGTCAACTGCGGCATAAACGTCTCCCTCAACGTCCTCGTCCGCGCCTTCCCCTCCTCCTTCCCCACCGCATTCCTATCTTCATCCTCTTCCCCCTTCCCACCCACCGCCCCCTTCCTCGCCTTACTCCTCGCCTTCACCCCCGTCCCCCTCTTCCGCGGCACAAACCGATACCCCGGAAACTCCCGCCCATGCTCCCTCTTCCTCTCCTCCGCTTTCGCCGCCCAGTGCGCGCGCTCCTCCGGGGCGAGGAGCTGCCAGCACTCGCCGATGAGTTTGCTGAGATTCTGCTGGCGGCGCTCGAGGGAGGGGGGGATGATGCGCCGGAGGAGGAAGTCGGAGCGGTAGAGCATGAAGGCGTTGGGGGGGCGGCGGATGTGCGGGGCGGGCTTTGTGGGCGGGTGTTCTCCTGTATTCGACGAGGGGAGGGACTGCGAGTTCGAGTCCGCCCTCGCGCTAGGAGAAGATGTAAGGGATAGCTGTGCGGAGGAGGACGAGGGAGACGGCTGGGAGGACGAAGGGTCATACAGCCTATAATGGCTGCGCACGCCCTCTACAGCGGGGACGGGGACGGAGGGGAAAGAGGAGAAGTGCCGCTCGGCGTCGACGGACTTGGCGGGGGACGGCAGACCGTGGTACGGCTGCTGGCGTACTGGGGAGTGGTTTGGGCTGGGGTACGGCTGCGGGTTATAGGCACGCGCATCGAGCATCGGGAGTGGGTACCCTGCAGTACGTGCTGCAGCATAATGAGGCCGATCGGGCGACGGCACGGGGGTAGGATACCCCGTGTACTGCTGCTGCACATGGGGGAGGTAGCCGCCCTGTCCATTGTGGAAATCATGGGGGTTTGGGCTCGGAAACGACGGTAGAGTGGCAGGACCAGCTGCGTTCAAATGCGGGGCGTAAGGCGAAGATGAGGGTGTAGGGTACCTAGTGAGGGGGTAGGGTGTGGATACGCCACCCTGCTGCGAAGGGAACGAATACGAATACGGGTGGCGTCCAGAGAAGTAGGGGGTTTGATACGGGTTCAGGCCACCAGTGGGCACTGTATGCGCTGAATACGGCGTAGAGGCATGGGTATTATTGGTAGAGCTCGAGGGATGAGGGAACTCGTATCCCGAGTGGTCGCGTGCATTTGCGCACGCCGAGATGTAATTGCGTATATTGTTGTTTCGTTCCTGTTCGTCTATCGCTGCAACCCCCAAACAACCGCACAGTCAGCGTCCGGGGAAACTGAAGCAAAGACGATTGACTGGGACTCACGGTCAGAGTTCATGCTGGATTTCGTTAGTTGCAATACGGATACAAAGTGAAGATCTAAGAGACGCAGAAACGCAGAAACACGAGAACACAAGAACGCAGAAGGAGAGAAACCGCAAAGGCGGGTGAAGGATGTGAATGTTCGCTACAGAAATGCCAAACGAGAAAGGACGGGGGGCGCAATCTTTATACCGCACCACCAAAGCCCAGTCATACCACGAAAGCCCGCGAAAGCCCATTAACAACCCCCGCGCCAACATCCGACGCAAAATAAAGGCGAACTCAGGGATATTGGATATGTGAATTAGAGTGTGATGGGTGCGAGAAAGGGAGCGGCGCAGGACGCGACACGATGCATCGTAGCACGTGCAGAACTCACGTGGCCGAGACATAGGAACTCGGCATTCGCCGCGGCCACGTTCATAAACGCGAGGCAATTGCTCGTACACGCGAGGCAGCCGCTCATGTACGCGAAGCAGTCGCTCGTAAACTCGAGGCAATCGCTCATAACCGCGAGGCAATCATCCATAGACGCGGGGCGGTTCGCGCGCCTCGAGGCGGTCCGGTTCGAGCAGCAGCAGCGGTGAAGGGGGTACTGCACATCGCGGGGTTCCAGTGTTGAACTAGGGCAGGAAAACGTGGGGTGTGCGAAGGGAACGTGGTGCGCGGAGAGAAAGGGCTCCAGGGGGAGTTGGGTTATCAGATCCGGCGGTCCGTGAATAGAGCTCGGAGGATGATGCGAGGCTCGAGCGGAACGTGGTCGACATATCCTGGCGCGTTGAGTGGCAACTTTTCGTTTGAAGACGCCTGCTCGCAGCTATAGAGTATACAGACTGAGAGACGTTATATTATCGTATCTGCGTGACTAGACTCAGTCAACCGAATGCGCAGAAGAAACGCTAGACCACTCACTACTGCTACACGAATCTAGATCTAAGAAGGCACTTTCAAGACCGGTAAGTAAGCCCGTCTAAGCCCCGCCTCTGCTGAAACTCACCTCCCAAACTCACCTCTCCCCACCTCTCCCCGTGCCCATTCGCGCTTCACCCGTCTAATTCCACCCACCTAACCTCCCCCGCCGCCTTCCTCACCCGATTCATCACAGCCAACCCCTCCCTTTCCTCCTTTACCTCCTCAACCAAGATCAGATCCACGCCCTCCCGCTCGAGCGTGAGCAGCCCGTCGAAGAGGCGGTGCGCGGTGATGGAGGGGTCGGAGAGGGGGCCGAGGGGGAAGGGGCGGTAGGTGATGGTGGGGGTGGGGGTGGGGGAAGAGGAAGAGGGGGAAGTGGGCAGGGAGGAAGCGAGGGGGGAGTCGGATGGGGTGAGCAGGCCTATGGTGAGTGGTTTGGAGGCGGAGGCAGAGAGTGAGGCGAACAGCGCCCCGGGGGATACGCGGCTCACGCCCGGCGGGGGCTCCGAGAGCGTCAACAGGAGGATGACGGGCACCGACGGCGAGTAATGCGTATACTTCATCCCCGGGGTAGTCGGCGCATGCTCCAGCGCCTCGTCCCTATAATCCCTCTTATGCACCAGCACCCTCGGTACGCGTTCGTTGCGTTTTGGCATACCCTCCTCCAGCACCCTTTCGATCTCCTCCACCGTCACCCCACCAGGCCTCAACACCCTCACATCCCCATCCTCGTTCAGCCCGTCGACGACGGTGCTTTCGAGGCCGACCCCACACGCCCCTCCATCCAGTATCACGCCCAGCTTCCCATCGAGGTCCCGCGCGACGTGCTCCGCGCGCGTCGGGCTCGGCTTGCCTGACGAGTTCGCGCTGGGCGCTGCGAGCGGGGCGTTTGCCATCGCGATCAAGGCGCGGGCGACGGGGTGCGAGGGCATCCTAATAGCTACGGTGGGTTGGCCCGCTGTGATGATCGGGGGTATGACTTCCGGGGAGGCGGGGAAGAGCAGCGTCAACGCGCCCGGCCAGAGGCGCTCCATCAGCACCTCGTACGCCCTCGGCATCGTATAGTCCGGGGGTAAAAGGGTCCGGAGCATATCGAGCGAGGAGACGTGCACGATGAGCGGGTTATCCGCGGGCCTGCCCTTCGTCTTGAAGATCCTTGATGCGGCGGTAGGGTGGAGCGCGAGCGCGCCGAGGCCGTAGACTGTTTCTGTGGGGAATGCGACTGTGTGGAGGGCGTGGAGGTGGGTGGAGGCGGTGCGGAGGGAGGAGAGGGTGGTGGGGGAGGTTATGACGGGTTGGTGGGAGGAGTCGGAGGAGGGGGGGAAGGTGATGGAGGTGGGGTCGCAGGGGAGGATTTGCGTGGTGAACTCCATTTTGCGGCGTGGTAGATGGGAGGATATGAAGCGGGAGAGGTAAGCTTTGGCTTTGAGTGCATTTCGAGCGATGAGCGAGGTCATCGACAAGATCAATTTTCGCGTCGAGTTTGCGTGGTGTATTCCCTTTTTGGGATGCGGCGCGTCTGAATCGAATCTCGATCACTTTTCTTCTTCACTTTCACCGGTACTGCGAACGCTGCTTTAATTTTCCTGTGCGCACGACATGGCGGGCTCGAAACGCAGGGAGATAACGACCGATGAGCTCATGCGCAGGCAGGAGGAGCCGCTTCGCAAACGTGCGCGGCTGGACGATGACTCGAGTACGGACGATGAGGATGAGGGCTCAACCTCAGGCACTGGTAGCGCGACGGAAGACGAGGAGAGCGGTGAGGAATCGGAGGGTACAGAAGAGGAGGACGCTGGCTCCGACCGAGAGGAAGCAACACTAGCACCCCCGCCCGACCGTTTCGACTTTTCCCGCATACGCCGCGACCCCACCTCAGCCGCCCCCTCTCCCCGCCCTCCATCCTCCTTCGAAACCATGGGCATATCCCCTCCTCTCCAAGCCGCGCTCTACAGCATGTCCATCAAAACCCCGACGGAGGTGCAGGCAGCGTGCATACCTCCGCTCCTCGCAGGCGAGTTCTCTTACGCACATATATAAGGTGTAGACGTACGGACTAACGGGGTGTGAAGGCAGGGATTGCATCGGGAACGCCAAAACCGGGTCGGGGAAGACCGTCGCGTTTGCGATACCGATCTTACAAAAACTCTCCGTCGACCCGTACGGTATATTCGCGCTCGTCCTCACACCCACCAGGTCCGTCCTCCCTCTCCCGCCGTTGCCTCCGCTAATCTAGTGTACGTCCAGGGAACTGGCATTCCAGATATCCGAGCAATTCGCCGTGCTAGGCGCGTCGCTGGGGATCCGGACGTCGGTGATAGTGGGCGGGATGGACATGATGGCGCAGGCCCTCGAGCTGGACAACCGCCCACACGTCGTCGTCGCCACGCCCGGGCGCATCGTCGACCATCTGCGCAGCAGCAGCGGCGGCTGGGACCTCTCCCGCGTCAAATTCCTCGTAAGTGCGCGTCATCCACTAATCGAGGTAGTAGGCAACTGACGTCATGGCTCAAGGTGCTTGACGAGGCGGATCGGCTGCTGACGCCCACCTTCGCCCCTGAGCTTGCCCATTTATTCGGTGTGCTGCCCAAAGAGAGGCAGACGTGCCTGTTCACGGCGACGCTGACGCCATCGATCGACGCGCTCGCCGATGCGCCGCCGCGGCCGGGCAAACAGAAGCCGTTCGTAAGCCGCATGAACGCATCGTCGTATGTCATTTTACCAACTTTAACCTTTTCCCTTTTCCCGCGGCGTCATCCGTGTTTTTTGCTGACGAGTACTTATACGACGCAACGCAGGGTCGAGACGGTTGAGACGCTGAAACAGCATTATATCCTTGTGCCGTCGCACGTACGCGAGTCTTATTTGTTTTATTTGCTATGCAACCCGCCAGAGTCGACCGTCCACCTGCGCCGCGCCCCGCCAGAACCCGCTAAGGGCAAGGGCAAGGGAAAACCAAAATCGCGTCGAAAAGCCGACCCGGGCGACGACGAGCCGGAACAGCCGCCCCCAACGATAATATTCTGCACGCGCCCACGCACCGCCGCCTACCTCACCGCCTTCCTCAAAACCATGCGCATCCGCGCCGCCGCCCTGCACTCCCGGCTCACCCAGCGCGAGCGCCTCAACTCGCTGCAGCTCTTCCGCGCATGCGTCGTCCCCGTGCTCGTCTCCACCGACGTCGGCGCGCGCGGGCTGGACGTGCAGGATGTGGCGATGGTGGTGAACTGGGACATGCCGAACGAGCCTGAGGAGTATACGCATCGGGTGGGGAGGACTGCACGTGCGGGACGGGGAGGGGTGGCGATCAGCTTCGTGACGGAGAAGGATGAGAGGAGGGTGCATCAGATCGAGGAGCGTATACGTCAGTGGCTGCTTTCTATTTTCGCGACGTTCGGCTCGGGACTAATGGCGCGCTGCTTCTCCTGTAGATACCACGCTGCAGGAGATGGAGATGCCGGAAGCTAAGGTGTTGGAGAACTTGAATGCCGTCTCGACGGCGAAGCGGCTTGCGACTATGGTGCGCACCACTTTAGCCTGCCTTTTTCTGATGATCGCTCATTTTTCATCTACACAGGAGCTGCACGACTCGCAGTTTGGGAAACGCGAGGAGATTCATAGAATTAAAGGCGCGAAACGGAGGGAGGAGCAGGAAGAGTGAGCGCAGGTTTCTTCGCTCGGCTATAGCGCACGCCGCACTTTCCCCGTCCGGGTCATACCAGTAACCACGGCATCTATCGTGCTCGCCGTTGGTGGTTGCGTCACTTGCGAAGAGGCGTACGAGATTCCTAACTTAGCTCTCTATGTTACCTGGTTGTCGTGCATTAACGCGACTTGCGGCGATGTCAGTTGTCCGCCCTTTCCTCCCCGCGTACCTGGTAATGGGCAGGCGTTATCTGACATGGAGTGCGCGTCGTGCTACTTGGAGCGCTGGTCGCACTACTTGGAGCGCCCATCCTACATACCACTTGGAGCGCTCGTCGCACATACGCTCATGTTGTTTCTATAAATGGTGTCCGAGGCTGCGTGCCAGGACTTCGGTGTGGTGTCAGCGGGTGGGCTAAAGAGACACCGACCGATCCCTGCCCAGCTTTCCCACGGACGCCACGGTGCGTTCTTTCGAGCAAGGTCCGGCTGCGTTCTTCTTGTCTGCTTATTACTCTACCGCCAGCCAGCCCCAGCTGCGCTGTCCACCCACCCATTCGACTCGTATCCTCTCTGTGAGTACCGTGCATAGAATCGGAATGACAATATTGGAGCTAATTGGCCATTTGGCAGGTACTGCTGTACCCCGCAATAAAGGTACACTTACTGGACCCATAACAGCCCGCAATGGACAGCGCGGAATGGGATTCCGTCCTGCACTTTTCTTCGACCGATTCGCTGGACTTTGATTTCTTTGACGCTCCGGACAAGCATGCAGCGGACGACGATCATATGGCGGAGTCGTACCCATCGCCCCAGGTGCCTACGCCGCCAGTGCGTTCCTCCCAATATCAATAATTCTCACCGTCTATGTACTAACGAAGAACTCAGCCCTCGTCGCGCGGGTCGCCTCCAGAGGGCTCTGACGGTAACACCCTCGTATCGGACGGTAACCTCGGCTCAGACGGCAACACGCTCGTCTCCGTCTCGACAACCTTCTTCCCAGGCGCGAACAACATCAACGACCCGTCCCCGCCCGACCTCGTCCTCGTCTCCTCCGACTCCGTCTTCTTCTACGTGCACACACACGTCCTCCTCCGCGCCTCCTCAAACGGCTTCAACGCCCTCCTCCCCGTCCCGCCGTCCCAGCACGCAGACGCGATCCTCGCGCTCCCCGAGTCCTCTGCCGTGCTCAATATCGTGCTGCACACCGTGCACGACATGCCCTGCGCGCAATTCTCCCCCTCCTTCGACACCGTCTGCACCGCCGTCTCATCCTTGCAAACCTACGGTGTCCCACTACACACGTACATCGCCCCCTCCACGCCCCTGTACAAGCTCATCCTCTCCTTCGCGCCCCTCCACCCGCTCGACACCTACGCCCTCGCCGCCTCGCACGACCTCCACGCCCTCGCCGTCCCCGCCTCCTCGCACCTCCTCGCCTTCAACCTCGCCTCCCTCCCCGACGACGCCGCCACGCGCATGGGGCCGGTCTACCTCAAGCGCCTGTTTTTCTTCCATTTCGGGCGCACGGACGCGCTGAAGAGGTTGCTGTTGCCGCCGCCGCACCCGCATGCGCCGCTGCCCGGGTGTGATTTCGCGGAGCAGAAGAAGGTGACGCGGGCGTGGGCGCTGGCGAGTGCGTATTTGGCGTGGGATGCGAGGCCAGGTATGTCGTGTTTCGTTGTTTTATTATGTCGTGTTTCGTTGTTTTATTATGTCGTGTTTCGTTGTTTTATTATGTTGTTTTTTGTTTTGTCATGTGTGAGCGGAAGTAGACGGGAGCTGACGCGTCCCAGTAGACCTGTCGACGAGCGCGATCGAGTCGGCGCTGAAACCACTAGGGGAACGCTTGACGTGCGACGCGTGCCGCGCGGCGCTGAACGAGCGGATACGGAACCTCGTCGTGCAGTGGTCGCTTATCAAAGTACGTCCCCCAACGCTCTATCATCACTACTAATCATGCTAACGTGGGTGTGGTAGAGGACAATATGAAGTAAACATCGCTAATAACCGCCCCGCAACATACCCGCCGATACACTACACGAAAAACTGGCCTGGCCTCCGCGCACCTGCTTTTGGGGCATACCCACTAAAATCGACCCACCTTTGGAGCGCATAATACACGCAAGCCGCTCCGTCCCCCTGCACTGTAGACCTTTGCCCACCCGTAATCCCGAAAAACTGAAACTGCCCCACCGACCGACCGACCGACCGACTGCTCTGCTGTACTTCTAGCCCTGACCATCCTGCTGTTCACGATTTCCTGGATGACTCCCCGCTTGTTTTCGCATCCCCGCTCCCCTTCACCTTGCTCCTTTCCCGCTGCTCCTTTCCCGCACCCCGCCCTTGCTCCTCCTTCCCTCCGCTCCTCCCGCTGCCACGTTTCGCATCACCCCTTCGCATTGCACTCCCGTTCCAATTACTTATATCCTTATTCTTCGCACCACACCCACACACGCATTTGGACTCCATTTTCCGTTCTTGATTTTTTTGTAGCACAACTAGCCTGCTGTTAGACCACCACCTACCTGCTCTCGTCGGATACACGATACGAGGGGGGTTGTACGAATATATTCCTTCTGATTCTTTGTTGTTTTGTTTTTGGCCGATGCTGCATACACGAAGCTTTTGTACCATGTCTGTACCCAGGACCGGAAATGCGATGATTGTCCTGTCGACTGTCAACTCATTAATCGCCGTCTAAACGCAGCTCGCAGGGCTACTATGAAATATCGGTACCGGTGAGCGTTTAGACATTGAGCTGCTGACCGGTGACGTCCTCCTGCGCCCACGTTATGTTATGACATGCGTTCACCTATACATATCCCCATCACACGGAACTCCCAATACGAGCAACATCCCCGACTCGCGCTCAGTCCCTCCACGATCTGATCCCAGGTGTCGTATGCAGTATACAGTTCGTGTCCGAATGAATGGATGTGCGTCGTGTCGACGTCCGGATGATATGCTTCGTGTCCAAATGGTATGCATCGTGTTCGTGTTACAGGCGTACAATTATAAGTCATCATGTATCGTGGTCATGAGAAACCGCTCTCTCCCCCGGTCATCGCGCCTTGTCCTCCGCGAGGATGGCGTCATTGAGCTCGTCCAGCGGTGCGAGTTCCTTCTTGTCCACCAGGTCGAACTGTAATACGCCGCAGATGTAAGCGATCAGATCACGAGATAATGCAGGGGGAGTGTGGGTTTTACCTCGTTTATGAAGAGGAAGAAGTGGCGGTAGCTGGTGTTCAGGTGCGCTGTGCAGACAGTTTGTGTGTGGCGCAAGGGGGGGAGGGGAGGGGAAGGAGACGTACCTTCGATGCCGAGCGCGCATATGTGGTCAAAGTGGTTGCTGTAGATGTGCGCGTACACGCGGAACAGGCGCCGCACGATCGTGCGCACCGTGTCCCTAAAGTTCCGCGGGAACGGCACGCCTGCACGCCACAATTGGTGACCCTGCGCCTACGTGACACAAGTGCAGTTACACGTACCGATCTTGTTAGGGAAGACGGCCTCGTCGTCGAGGATGTTCTGCGTCCAGTTCATCAGCGCGTCGACGTAGTCGGGCGCGGGGAGCTTCGTCGGCCGCCTGTACTTCACGCCATCTTCCCATAGATATTCGTATCTACCGTCCCGTCAATTCCCCTGTGCATGTCTTTGTATGCTGCTACGCTGAGCATAGACGTACCTCGGGCCAGCAGACATGATAGGACACTGGCAGCGCGGATGAGACAACCATAAATCAGCTTCACGTTCGTGCTCACCTCCTGCGGCGTACAAAACTCCGTCACGGTCCCGTAGAGCATGTTCAGGTGGTTGAAGAAATCCACCGCTGCGCCGATGCCGATCGTCAACATCTGCGCTGGTTTCGTGATCATGTGCTTATGGGGGACGCACCGTGGACGGCCAGCCACTCGTTCAGATCCTCGCCCTCGGGCAATTGGACGGCAAGTCTCAGGTTTCCAGATCCCTAGACGCGCCGATGATTTGATTGATTGAACTGTCAATATGTGATGAAGGACTGCGAGCGGGAAACCTGCGCACCAGCGTTGCCTCCGCGTACTTGCGCAGCTGGTACTGCTTCGTACCCTCCGGCACATCCTTGCGCGGCTTGAACGTGCGTGTCTTTCCGCTACAGCCCCAAGTGTCAGATATATGTAGTGCGCCTTTGATTCGTGAGGTATATAGTGCTTACAGGCCGAAGAATGAAGACATTTTGGAGGATGGACGCGAGAATGGCAATGGTGGGCCTAAAGTGGCTCGTACGGCGGAGGCATAACGCGCCTCGGGTCGGATGTCGGATCTATCGCATGGCGCCGCGGCTGCCATCTTGCAATTCAGCGACTCGTACTTACTGTGACCACCGAAATTCATAGAATGTATACTTACCAGGAGACGTCATGTTAGCCGTGTATGTTATTACAGCTTTGGGTCCATCTCTGACGCATATTCCAATAAAGACCGCAAGACATCACTTAACAAGTGAGTGACCCACACATACTACGAGCGACCCACTCATCCCCGAGTGTAGTTCAGCATTTCATGCCTATGGCTCTCTGCCCCCCTCAGAGACCGCCCGCTTTCAAAGCCCTCGTGAAGGCTTACTTGTAACGAAAAATACGGGCGGCGGTGTGGATCGTGTGCCGTATAAATACGCGCCGAGATACTATAGATTAGGTGTCATCCAGCCCCCAGCCAACGCTAGACATATCCACCGCACATAAATATCGCACCCATCATCATGCCCTCCCGCGTCCTATTCATATTCACCTCCGCGAGCAAGACCTCCACCGGTGCCCCAGCCGTGCGTACCCAGTCCCCCTCCCCCTCCCTCTCATGAGACTAAACTTGAGCGATAATCTTACTCTTTACAGGGCTGGTACCTCCCGGAGGCCGCGCACCCGTACTATGAGCTCGTGGGCCACGGCCATACGGTCGACTTTGCGTCGCCTGCGGGAGCGAACCCGCCTGTGAACGCCGGTAGCGTAGAGGTTAGTAACATCCTCCATCCTCCATATCACATACTACATGTTACCGCTGGCTGATACCAAGGGCACGCGTAGATGTTCACGGACGACGACAGCGTCTCCTTCCTCGCAGACGACACCGTGTCCAAGAAGCTCGCGAGCGCGCTGAAGCTCTCCGACGTGAAGGTAGAGGACTACGACGCGGTGTTCTACGTCGGCGGGCACGGGCCCGTCGTTGATCTGGCGTTCGACGAGGTTAATATCAAGCTTGCGAGCAAGGTGCGCTTGTTTCCTTCCATGCCAGGGTCGAATTAAGATATAACTGAACGGGTGGTGTGCATTTTTATAGTTCTACCAAGCCGGGAAATACACTGCCGCGGTGTGCCACGGCCCCGCCGCGCTCGTCCGCGCCACCGACGCGTCCGGGCAGTCCATCTGGGCCGGCAAGGCGTTCACTGGATTCTCGAATGCAGAGGAACAGCAGCTCGAGACCGTCAAAGTGCGTACCCACTGCTAAGTGTGTTTCGTCGGTCGTAGCAGCCCGCTGATCTTTACACCTGGTCGACTAAGGACATCCCGTTCCTGCTGGAAGACGAGATCGCGCGCCTCGGGGGCGTGTACGAGAAGTCTGCCGAGCCGTTTGCTGTGAGTTCAACCTGCCCCCAACCCCTTGCATTTTTCGTCGACCGCACGGGATGGAGACTGATGTTTAATGACGTCCCGCAGGCGCACGTCGTGGTATCCGGGAACTTGATCACTGGGCAGAACCCCGCTTCTGGGAGACCGCTGGCGGTTGAATTGAATAGACTGTTGGACTGATGGAGAAATCACATTCACAATTTGCTCCTTCGCCCACTGAGCAACGTTTACTATCGTCAAATTTCATGGAGTTTACAGTAATACATCGTTATGTTTCTTCTCTGAGCCATCCGCAACCTCTCATGCCAACAGCTTGTTCAGCTCGACCGCCAAAGGCTTGGCGGACGCAGGGTTCTGCCCGGTTACGAGCTTTCCAGAGACGACGACGTGCGCCTAGAACACATAAAATCAGCCTAGTTTCAAAGAAAAATTGTGCGTGATGGACTTACACCCCATGGTTCCGCGGCTTTTTCGTATTTCCCCCCAAGGCTCGAGATCTTATCCTCGAGCAGGAAAGGGATGTCCTAGGAGGCGGTAACGGTGAGCACAAAAACGCATAGGATGGAGACGGACGAGTAACGATGCTGACCTTAACCTTCTGGACCTGCTCCTCCTCGACGTTGGAGAAACCAGTGAATGCTTTGCCCGCGAATATGGATTTTCCATCAGCGTCGGTCGCGCCGACGAGTGCAGCGGGCCCGTGGCACACGGCGATAGTGTACTTTCCGGATTGGTAGAACTAATATCGCGGCGGTGAGCCTGAGCCTGCGATTTCCTCTAAGCCACAGCGACAACTCGTACCTTGCTCGCAAGCGCGATGTTGGTCGGATCGACGGCGAGATCGATGACAGGTCCATGACCTCCAACATACAGCACGGCGTCGTAGTCCTCGACCTTCACGTCGGACAGTTTCAGCGTCGTCGCCAACTTCTTCTGGACGGTCTCATCCTTGAGGAACGCGACGCTCTCGTCGTCCGTGTACGCCTAGCCAGCGTCAGTCAACGGCCCACAGGCAGATTCCAAGGACCGGGTGTAAATTTACCTGTACGCTGCTCTCGTCCACGGGAGGGTTGGGGCCCGCGGGTGAAGCAAAGTCGATCGTGTGGCCGTGGCTGACGAGCTCGTAGTACGGGTGCGCAGCCTCAGGCAAGTACCAGCCCTGTATGCACGCAAAGGGGATGAGTCTGGAATCCGACAATCGCACGCCGTTACGGTTCATGGCGACAGAATACGCACGGTTTGAGCACCGGTCAGGCTCTTGTTGGCAGACGTGAGCACGAAGAGGATACGGGAAGGCATGGTGAATGTAAGTTATGTAGGTGGTAGTCGCGAGAGGGGGGAACAAATGCTTAGCACTGGCTGGATGGCGCGTATTTGAGGGAATGGCGCGTCCATGAGATCATAACCGTTTGGACCACTGTTACTCAGCGATTCTACAGGGATCGAGAACGATCGCAGAGAAATATCTTCCCAAAAGAAACAGGCGCATGTACATGTGCTGCTTGCTAACCACGCACGAAGATGCCTGCCGGTAGATCGTCCAAGGACTCATTTTTTGTGTTTCCGGGTGGTAGTTGTTTCCAGCTTAGCTCAGAGATAGCAGTGAGTCAGATTTTGTGGTTTGGCAGTGCAGTGAGACAGTATCCTGTTGTACTTGAGTTGTGTCGATGTCAGGCGTTGGCAGGAAAACAAGACGCGCCAGTATGACGATCTCCGGCAAAGGACATCTTGAACGCCGGAGGCTCGAGATGAGATCTCGAGCTCTGAATCATCTTGCGGTTTCCCGAGCGACTCAGGCTGAAGCTGAGTAACAAGTTGCCAAAGATTGGATGAAACGATCCACGAATGGCTTGCGACGTGCCAAGTGATCACCTAGCCATACATGCTCAGCATTTCCGTGCAAATATTGGCACGCACTCAACGCCAACTGCAGGTGAAAATTCGGAGATGCGGAATCAAATCTACCACTTAGATCTGTTGTTATCTACGCGGATTGCGTCCGAAGACCTGTTCTTGCAGTCTCAGGTTGCGTGTACCAACTGGACCAGGATGCTGAGGAGCTGACCAGAGCGTACAACGTTGCCCGGGTAGCTGCACATCGTTTTCAATGCGCGCCTTACTCATCTCGGTGTTCTTATAGTATACGCGCTTAGTGCCAAAGTCTCTCGCTTGCCGTAGCCCGTGTCCAGTCAAATCGCAGGGACTTGGTAAGCTGTACAACCCGAAATTAACATGCCAGTGAGCGCTGAGCAGTCGAAGGTGAGTACTCTCCTTTCCCCGGTGTTCAAGCGTAAACACTAATATGTCCTTCAAGTTTACTCGAGATAAGTAGCTAGCCGAGCCTTTCAACGAGGATCTTGAATGCAAGGCCTTCTCGCCCATTCACTTACGGGGACTTGAAAACCGAGTCGTTAGTCAGGAATCGCTTGCGTAGTTGGCAGCACACCAGCAGCGTCTCTCGGCAAGACACGTCTTTGCTCGTTCTTGAACTTACTGCTGCTGAGTGATCCAGGAAAGTGCCCCGCTTAGCGCAAGCTTGACCGCGACGCATTCAGTCCGAACGAGACCACTGACGTACGCGCGACACTCGAACTTCCCCTCTTGCAAAAACGCTTAAATACGTGCCATTTACCGCACAATGCAAGCATCCCCTCATCTACCCCCTCTTGCGTTTAACCACCACACACACTCCATTCCATTCCACAAACATGCCTTCCCGCATCCTATTCGTATTGACGTCCGTCAACAAGACCCTAACCGGTTCCCAAACTGTGCGTATCCGTGAACAGCATGTTTGGTTTCAGGGGCTCATGAATCGCATGCACGCAGGGATGGTACTTGCCCGAGGCTGCACACCCGTACTACGAGCTCGTCGGCCACGGCCACACCGTCGACTTTGCGTCCCCCAAGGGCCCCAACCCGCCTGTGGACGAGTACAGCGTGCAGGTAACGTCACCCCTCCCGTACTCGGAATCTGCCAGTGCGGGCCGTTGTCTGACGCCGGCTACTAGGCTTTCACGGACGACGAGAGCGTCGCGTTCCTCAAGGATGAGACCGTCCAGAAGAAATTGGCGACGACGCTGAAGCTGTCCGACGTGAAGGTCGAGGACTACGACGCCGTGCTCTATGTTGGAGGTCACGGACCTGTCATCGATCTGCCCTTCGACCAGACCAACATCGCGCTTGCGAGTAAGGTACAAGTTGTTGCAGTGGTCCAAAGGCAATCGCATGCAACTCACCGTTCCGAAATATCAGTTCTACCAATCCGGAAAGTACACCACAGCCGTGTGCCACGGGCCCGCTGCCCTCGTCGGTGCTACCGATGCTGCCGGAAAGTCCATCTTCGCGGGCAAAGCTTTCACGGGCTTTTCCAACGTCGAGGAGGAGCAAGTGCAGAAGGTCAAGGTCAGCTCGTTGTTCTCAATCAAATCATGCGCTCCCGTACTCACCTAAGTAACTCTCTGTTAGGACATCCCATTCTTGCTTGAAGACAAGATCGCTAGCCTCGGGGGCAAATACGAGAAGGCTGCTGAACCCTGGGCGGTAAGTCGACCGCAAAGTATGCACGGAATTATGCTGATCTCTACGTGCTCTAGCCACACATTGTCGTCTCGGGAAAGCTCGTCACCGGTCAGAACCCCGCGTCAGCCAAGCCTTTGGCAGTCGAACTGAACAAGTTGTTGGCTTGAGAAGCTATGAATGGCTCGGAGAAGGATTAGAAACAAATGCACCATTTGTAACACCCGCGAAACTTGTCGAGAAGCCATGCAATCCTTATAATTACCCTTAATTACCTTGAGATATACGCATACGCGGAGCAGATCGACCTTAAGCCCGAGCCACGCGAGTGCTGCTACCAAATGATCCGTTGAAGGGTCGCTGCGAGGATATAAACGGCCCAATTACATTTTGCGTACAAAAAAACACACCGACTATGCTGCAGAAATATAATCCTCGTCAAATATACGCCACCGACATTAACCACCCCTTCTTCAGTGCGAACCCGTCCAGCGCCTCTTTCGCGACAGATGCGAGATCGGGCGAGTCGAACAGCACCTGCGCCATCTTGGTTTTTACACCCGCAGCATTTGGCGTGGGGGACGGTGCGACTTGTGTGTTCTGAAAGCCCTTGTATCTGTAGGTTTTCACCCGTTGTATCATCTCGGACAGAAAAATGGCAGGAATGGGTTGCTTACTGTTGGAACAATATCGAGAGCTCCTTGTCTGTAACTTCCTGCGGTAAATTTGTACACAGTAACCGTGCGGAGGGTGTTGTGGAGGGGGCATTCGCTTCCGGGGAGATAACGTGAAGCAGCCGACGACAAGTCAATATAGATCGCTATGGACATACCTTTCGACGTCGCGGCCTCCTCCTCATCGTCGATCTCCATCTCCTCGCCGTCATCGTCATCGGCCTTCTCCCGCTTGGACTGCCGCTCGTCGTTCGCGCCGTCGTCGTCTCGCGGACGCTTGTCCGACGCTGGTGTGCCGGAGATGGTGATTTTGCCGTTGGGTAATTGCCGCGCGTTTGCAGAATTGGGCGGCACGAAATCGGGGTCTTCTCTCCGTGCGGTTGCATACGATTTCGACTTTGCGTAGTCGATGTGCTGCAATGACATTTAGCACGTCCTCGCGAAGCAAAGATCACGGGGGAACTCACTAGTGGTTTGTCGTAGAACACCATGCCCTCGCAAGCACGCAGCGCGGACGTCGCGCCTGCGAGATCGGTAAAGACCAGGAATGCTTGCCCCCGCATTTTTGAAGTCTTAGTTGCGACTACATCGATGATTTTTCCATAGGTGGTGAAGAGCGCGAAAAGCTGCGATCGCAGTTCGTCCTTGTTTATTTTATCGTTCAGGTTATTGATGTACAGCGTTGTATTCGGCTGGTTTGAAGACGAAGCCATAACGTCGAATCTGCAGAATTTTTGCAAGATAAAAGTCGAGTGGAACGTGGGTGGCGACGACGAGCGCGACTGGCGCCCCGGAATTATCGAACGCCAAGGCAGCTGCTAGATTAGTCTGATATTCCCACGGTGTATTCTTCTAAATGGCCTGTCGCGAATGTTCGTGCCTTCTTTCTTTTTTCTGCAGTGAACATAACCCCAATCCCTTTTTCCGTTCCCCGGACAAGGCCCACCGCTCTTTTCTCTCCCCGCTCAGCGTCGTCCGTTCACAACGACGCCCCGGCCGTGCTCTTATTCGCTAGCGACGCGATTTGGCACCGCAACGGGTCTCATAGCGCAAATATTGGCAGTACACGAAATTTGACGAGGCATACCCTTTCCGTCAATCATGGCCTCGCTGCAATGGCTGTCTCCATATCTAACCCCCTTCATCTCCCTGTCATATCCTACCAAACCGCCAGCGCACACGGACTCCTTCCACGATTCCACGTATTATGACACCGGGCCTCTGGATGCGTGCATCGTCATCACCTGTATAGCCGTGATGGCGGTCCTGCGGGACATCGTGCGGATATTCATCACCGAGCCGTTCGCGCGCTGGATGACTTTGAGAAACTTGACGCGTTCGAAGACGCGCAAAGCCCTGGCGAACGGGAATGGGAACGGCGCTGTCAAGAACGGCGACGCGAACGGGCATGGGAACGGCCACGCAGCACCTGCTAAAATCCACGTCACGCGCAAGGAGGAGCGCGCCATGCGCCATAACGTCGTGAGGTTTGCCGAGCAAAGCTGGCCCGTGATTTGTTACACTGTAACTTGGTCCTGTGGTTTTGTATGTGCACGTCTCTTTCCCGACAAGCATCTCACTGACGCGCCGACTGTGTCTAGTACATCCATTATAATCTGCCCACTAGAGTCCTGGACCCCACAGACGTTTGGCTCCGATACCCCCACGCCCCTATTGCCGGCACCGTCAAGCTCTTCTACCTATTCCAAAACGCCCTTTACCTGCATCAAATCCTCATCCTCAATGCCGAGGCACGCAGGAAGGACCATGTACAGATGATGACCCACCACGTCATCACCGTCGCACTCCTGGTGGCGAGCTATCTCTGCCACTTGACCCGCGTTGGATGCCTCATCCTGGTTATCATGGACTGGTGTGATATCTACCTCCCGGTAATTGGCTTCTCTCTCGTATGTTTCGTGAACTCACTCTCCTGTGTGTTACAGCTAGCAAAAATGCTCCGCTACATGTCGTGCACGACTCTCTGCGATATGACCTTTGTGTTCTTCCTCGTATCCTGGTTTGTGACACGACACATACTCTTCAACATTGCTATATGGTCTACCTATGATACCGGGGTTCATCACCTCACGCCCGTGCAATGGAAATGGTTCATGATATTATTAGTCGCCCTGCAAGTAAGTAGTGTTCACCTACTGAGCCCGCGCTCTTGTCTGACTTTGTTTCCGCAGATAATCCAGATAATATGGTTCTTCATGATTGCGCGTGTAGCGTACAGAGTCGTTGCGGGGCAGAATGCCGAGGACACTCGCAGTGACGATGAGGGGTACGTTTCTTCTCGATATCTTGAGGTATCCGTTAATTGAGACGCATTGTGATATTTCAGTGACGATGAGGATGACAAGGCGAGTTAAGGATCCGCCTTGGCCTAGTCGGTGTTTATATGAGCGGGGGGAGGTATACATGGATCTGTTAATCGTCATGAGCGTTGGTGGCGTGTCTTGTAAATAACATAGTAGGATTTCTCTGTTTTATGTGCTTTCATGCGAGTATACCCAGTGTGTGCCAAACTGAACTGCTGAGACTCAGAGCAAGTTCGCGAACGTTCAGTCGGATCTCGGGAGACGCTGGCCCGCCTTCCTTATCGAGAGTATCTCCGCTGCACAGTTACGCTGCTGCTTTCCAGTGCACTGCGCGCGCGTACAGCTTAGCTATTTACCCCTCACACGATATCTAGTCCTTGTCGTTTTCTATTTCTTGCCTGCTACAGCGCACAAGATGATGTCTGGCCTCATGGGATACTTCGGTGCGAGGCGCGATCCCAAGCAGTCCGCACGAGAGGCGATCGTCACTCTGCGGCAGCAGCTGCAGATGATCGAGAAGAAGGAGGACCACCTGCAGAAGAAGATTGAGGACGAGACGCGCAAGGCGAAGGCGAACGCTGTTTCGAACAAGGCTGGTGCGTTGGTTGCTGTCGTAGGGGTGTGTGGGTGTGGTCGGTGCTGACAGTGGCCTGGGTGACAGTGGCAACTGCGGCTCTTCGTCGCAAGAAGGCGGCGTCGGATGAGCTCGATCGATTGGCGGGCACTAGACTGCAGCTTGAGATGCAAGTCAACACGCTCGAGTCGGCGAACCTCAACGCGGAGACGATGGCGGCCATGAGCAAGGCATCGAACGCACTGAAGGTCATCCATGGCAAGATGTATGTGGTTTGCTTGCTCTCAAGCTCAATCCGCCCTGATGCAATGATTACAGGACCATGACAGACGTCGACAATACCATGGCAGAGGTGATGGAGCAGAGAGAACTTGCAGAGGAGGTCGCACAAGCGATATCCAACCCCATGAATGCTGGTATAGATCTGGACGACGTAAGCACAAGGCCCTGTCACCGC
Source organism: Plicaturopsis crispa FD-325 SS-3 (assembly GCA_000827205.1). Taxonomy (NCBI): domain Eukaryota; kingdom Fungi; phylum Basidiomycota; class Agaricomycetes; order Amylocorticiales; family Amylocorticiaceae; genus Plicatura; species Plicatura crispa. The sequence continues at coordinate 775,778 of KN832554.1, forward strand.
TCTTTGCTGCTGCTAACAACTTTCTATACACAGGGCGAACTGGAGCGCGAGCTTGCCGATCTCGAGCAGGAGGAGCTGAACGAGCGTCTGATGGGTGCAGACCATGTCCCGGTGCATCATCCAGCAGGTGCAAACAGGGTCGAAGAGCGTGAGTGCTTTAGTATCTCGTTGACAATTTCAAGTGCCTAACCTCACCTTTCAGCTTCAGCACGAAGTCGGACAGCAGCCGAGCAGGAGGAGGCAGACCTTCGGGAACTGCAGGCTTCCCTCGCCATGTAGACCCCCTCACATATACCTCCTGCACTCTAATCGTCCTTCCCTTCCGATGTAATCCAGCATTTACGCTCGTCCCGGGTCTTTCGTCGCGTCTTCAATTTGTCTTTTCTTCTCCCCATATCTGCGCACCTTGTCTCATTACCACGCCATCCAACGCAGCACCCTTACTGTATGTACCCCGACCGAAATGCTTAATTTTATCACGAATTAAGCGGCGAGGGTCATGGGCAAGAATAATAGACATTGCAGCCTGTACGTGTACACATTGAGCCAGGATTAAATTAATACCGTGCATATGCAGAATTGTGGGGGTGGTAAGTTATGGATATGGAGGGGTAGATGCATTTGACAGCGCCGACGAACAAAAAGAGCAGATACCTGAGAACCCGAGAAATAAGCCCGTTGAGGGACGTCTACATGCAAACGAGGGTGGAGTAATGATCAAAGGTCCTTGCTGATCAGGCCCGGCCGGCGTTATGAAAAACCTCGTATACCTAAAACTCGGCGGACATCGCTAGTGAATCGTAACGAGTCTAGCACAGGGAGCAGGGCGAGCAGAGCCTCGTCTGACGGGTCGTGGGTCCATCCTTCTATGGGGATACCATTTGCTAGACACAAACGTGAGCCGGGATGCGCGAAGACGAGGGTGGCGGTACGTACCTTCATTAATACGATAGCTTATAGGCGAGTTGTCTATAAGACAGACTCGGGATAAATCCTCCTCGATAATAGACAGGTCCTTGGTATAAGACCCATTGGGAAGTTGTGTGCATGACTGCAAATATTGTGAGCAACAGAAGAAGGGCAGTCGGATGCACCATACCTCGCGAAACAAACGTCGGGCCAAGATCCCACGGCCCGCGTCCAGCCAATCTATGACAGGATCTGCGTATTCCTGCATGGACGCGGTGAATATCACGAGCGTGTACCATCCCGAGACCTAGCAGGCACACGCGCTGGTATGAGGACGGATAGGATCGAACAGCCAAAGCAAAGACCCACCTTTCTGAGAAAATAATCTACGAAAGGCCGCTTGTACACATGATACAGCGTGCTGCGACCGCCGAGAACGACCTCCACCACATGCCCGGTGCCCTTGTTCCTCCTCCCGAACTCGCCGAGCCCGAGCAGCCCTGTACCTCCCGAACCGGACGAATATATGGGTCGCGAAGTTGAATGGATAAGGGTCTCGTCGAGGTCAAGCACAAGGGTTTTCGGTACATGGAATGCAGTCTTGCGAGAAGACACCATGGCAGGCGTCGACGACCGTGATGACGCATCTGCCAAGTTTGGCAGGGACGGAAGGGTCCCTCCTGGATGTGACGACGTAGACGCATGGCTGGGCGACTCCTCTTGAGAGTCCGAAGTTAATACAGAATCCGAGCGCGACCGACCGAATTTAGGGAATGGGAAGGAGAGTCCGGATGGTGGAGGTGGGATTGGCGGGCGCAGCGGCTGCTCGAGTTCGTGCTGCGACACCGGCTTCTCGTCCTCAGTCTCCGTCGCAGTGTCCTTCTCCTGATCCTCAGCAGCAGATTCAACAGCAGCAGCAGCAGGTGGTTTGTTCCTGTGGCTGCTCTGCCAGAGGTCCCACCGCGTAAACGATGTCCAAGCGGTATGTATCGCGCACCAGAGGTATACGAACACGCGCACGATGCATATCCTTCTCAAGGCGTTCCCTATGCTCCATTTCGGTCGTGTGGAGGAATCCGAGGTAGCCGATATCGATGGTCTGCGCGCGGCATCGATGACATGGAAGCTGCCCGGCGGGGACGAGTATGAACGTTTCGGTGGCGGCGAGCTCGACGCGCTCGGCGACGGTGGGGGGAATAGGAACGACTTTGTCGACCACGTCCGCACCCGTTTCAAGGACGGATCTGCGTCTTCGTCGAGGCGCGAGCGTCGATCGGATAGAAAAGCGGTCCTTTCGCCTGTGGGTGTAGAGGGCGGGGCGCGAGGAGAGGCGAGGACATCGAACTGACGCGCGATGTAGGTGAGGGAGTTCATAAGCTGTCCAGCGTGCGCGTGGCCAGGCCGTCGTCGTCGTCGTCGAGAACAGCGAGCACGGTCCAAGATGTGTAACGGTGAAGGAGTGTAAGGGCGAGATGTAAATATCAGGAAACGTTCCAGCAGGGGCGTGCCCTAAACTGGCTGTTTGCCACCGCTCACATTTTGGTTTTCGCCCCACGATTTTGCTCTCGACGGCCGCACAGACCGCCCCAGCCCCCAGAATGCGTTTCTCTACAAAATCAGACCATTCTACATCTGCGACAGCGTCACTCAGGATTTTATTCGGATACACGCAAAATATATAGTCAAGTAGTCGCAGCTGTATGCGCAGTCCGTGCGTGCTGTTTCAAGCATGTGCGTGCGTGTCAAGACTCGGCAAGGATAGCGAATCTCGTGGTCTCATGAACGTCCTTGTCCGCGATCCACGAACCGTACGAGGTCGGGCGTCAACTGCTCGATCTTCGTCACACCCAGTAGGCGCATCCCAGTCTGGATTTCTTCCCGCATAACTATAAACGACATTAGCTCTCTCTTACACGGAGAAAAAATCTGAGACGCACTGTCGATGACACGACGACAGCCTTCCTCGCCGTACAAACCATTGGCATACAGGAACGCGCGACCAAGGCCGACGGCGCGCGCCCCCAGGCAGAGAGCCTTGATCACGTCGGTCCCGCGGGTAACGCCGCCGTCGATGTAAACTTCGTGGTCACGGATAAGATCGGGCCTACGGAGATGTAACTCGTGCAGGACTGTCATCGGTGCAGGCGAGCTAAATGAATTATCAGAAAACTGGTTATTGGCTTTTTGCGAGGGATTTCTCACTAGTCGAGCGAGCGGCCACCGTGATTCGAGATGACTATGCCTTGTACGCCATGGTCGAAGGCCTTTTCGGCGTCCTAGGCAAGAGCAAAAACAATGAGCCAGGTTAATCTTCCAAGATGACAATCCCGACAAGCACCTCGACACACTGGATTCCTTTAATTATTAGCGGTAACTTGGTCAGCTGCTGTATCCATGGGATATCCTCCCCTGAATGCGAAGGGTTAAGCAAATCCAGAACCACAGCGGATCAAGGAATCTAGTAGTAGTACGCACAACAGACGTCAGGGTCTTGGTAGCCCGAGATTGCCTACAAAAAAAATCAGTACGGCATTCATCCAGGGATATAGATCGGTGACATACATGTGCAACACCCATTCCTTTACCCGATTTCGAGTCGCTGCTCGACGGGCCCTACATACCATAGCGCAGTCAATCAGCGCGTCGAGTCCAATTGTTAGTCCGAATCCAAGAGAACCCACAGTAAAGTCGCCCTTCGCACGCTGGTCAAGCTCCCGCTTTCCTGGCACGGCAGAGTCCACGGTGAGTATGATCGCTCTGAATCCTTCCCGTTCCACACGCTTGATGAGGTCTTCCGACGCTGCTCTGTCGCGGTTCATATACAACTTTGGCCAAAAATTAGAACCAGCCCATTCTCAAGACGCGAGAACGAACCTGGAACAGCAGGCTCTGATCTGGCCGTTTGACAGACATGACCTCGTCGATCGAGCAACTTGAGTTGTTCGATATCTTTGGAAATTCACAGCAATCAGATGCAAATTCGAGGACTAGCGTATGATCTCTACTTACGCCCTGCAATATGCCTTCCGCGCCAGCCGCGCGCACGAGGTTCATCTCGCCGTCTGGATGACCGAGTCGCGCAAGCGCAGCGGGGGCAATGAATATCGGCAGCGTCGACGTCGTGCCGAGGAGAGTCGTCGCCGTCGACGTGTCCGAGATCTTGTTTAGACTGTGAAGTCACGGATAGTTAGAATTTTAAATCGTCAACTGAGTAGAATAGGGCCAGGAATGACTTACACTCGTGGTCGGAACCAGAAACGCGTGAAGGATTCTCTGTTCTCGTGGAATGCTATGGGTGGGATTGAGGCCTCAGCTCTCGTGCTATCCCGAGCGCTAGTACACTCACTCATGTTATCGTCTCCTGCAGAGCGGTAGTATGCCCAGGCCGTGGAGCTGAGTACCGTTTCCGCGAGTGACTTCCGCGGCAAGATTTCAATATATTGCATTCTCAATAATCAATGAGACACGTACCTCAATTTCACGCAGATTGAGCACAGCAGAAGCAGGCGGGAGCGCTTCGCGCGCCTTTGCTATCCGAACCTCCTCCTCGCTGAGCTCCGTCTCCGCTGCAGGCATCGTAGCCGGGTCGACTGGACCGATGTGGGCTTCTGGCGGGAGGTGCGAAAGTGTCCCCGGAGGATGAATAGGGACGAAGGCTTTCCTAAAACGCGACGTTATTGCGAGCTTTCGATGGACGCAGGGTGTATACATACGTAGCGTCTTTCCCGGCATTCTTTAGCAGAACCGCAGTGCCTCCGGGGTGCCAGGGGAGGATGGACGTCGCGTCGTAGACCTGGCCGTCGATGATGACCCACAAGCTCTCCCGCGTATTGTGCTTCTGCACCTCCTCGTACGAGATGTACTCGGCCGCATGTTTGCTGGCACCGCCGACACTGGGTGTAGGCGCCGCGTCCATGTACACGGAATTGAGCAATATATGCGATGTCTAGGGCACGCTTAGCATGTCAACACTCCGCGTCACGAATCGCGCATACGCACTATTGCCCCAGCGACAAGACCCCCTGCAAATATCCTGCCCATGATACGATTTGCACCTCTTAACGACGCATCATACGACCGAAAGCGAGCAACCTGCCCGCCTGCTCTGGTCAAAGCGCGAGTGCGAATAGACTGAAAAGCCCTGTAAGCCAGGCGCCCGTTCGACAGCGACATGGTGGTAATTAGAAACCAGGGGACTTTTCCCCGGCGCGGTTTATGTGCAAGAACGCGAGATGTCGTCGAATGGGCATGATGGTTTTTATTCTGTTCCAGCAAGGTTCTGGAGGAGGCGAGCTCTTGGACCCCGCATCCGGAACTCGGCCCGGTTCGCGCCCTGCCCCGCGAACGCATAATATTGGCGCTCAAGCTCCTCGTCGAATGGTAGACGTGACTTTTCAAACTGAGTACTTTGTCGTAAGTAAGGTACAACGGATTATCTGTACATTATTTAATCATAAAACATAACGGAACCCCTGGGGGAGCCCTTTCTCCCCCTCTTCCCGCTCAAACTTCCTGTTCTGCGCGGCCAGATGGAGTTTGAATACGTAGCACATAACCATCGTCAGACCCGCACACGATATGCAAATCGCGTATCTAGAGGAAGGGCACATCAGCCTTGCATAAACGGACAACGTTAAAGGGGGACTGACGAGTTGGTATAAGTGAGGCCCCATGCAGACGGCCATATGTAGGATCTGTTTCGAGTGGATCAGCCGTAAGCACAATCGGTTTGTGGGCCCGGAAGACTTACCCAGAGACGTTCCCGAGCTGGGAAAACGCGTTGATGAGCGCTAGTGCGACAGCGCGCTTTGATGGTGGTCGGGGGAAGGTGTTGCTCATCCACGCGTACAGGCATACAAAGCCGGCGTACATCTGCGCCATGAGGAACCTATTATCCATTCGCGACTGAGTTAGCGGACGGAAATCACGTACAGTGTGTGTAGACTTACAGAGAGACGTAGCGGGCAGCGACGTTCATCGTCGACACGGCGATGATGAAACCGATCAGGCCTGCAAATACAGATGCCTGGATATGCCAGTGGCGCTCCTCCACCTTATCTGAATGCCTGAATATGATGACAGTAAGCACACACCAGCCGCAGAAGCATGTCAAGACCCAAGCACGCACCGGGCAAGGAAGAAGGTAACAATAGCCGAGAACACGAAAGGCGGAGCGCACAGCAGCAGCGTCACAGTCTTCCCATATCCAAGCGTCGCGCTCAGAGTCGGGAAGAACGCGTTGAAGGACAGTGAGATCACGTAGGCGGTCATGGTGACCGCGAGCCACCAGACCCGCCAGTCGGACACCGCGAGCCAGAAGCCCTGGCCCGCGCCGTGCTCGGTCTCGCCCTGGTCGCCGACGCCGACGTCCTCCTCCATGCGCAGCAACGCGAGCTTGCGCTCGAGCGGCGAGAGCCAGCGCGTGGTGCTCGGGAAGTCTGGCAGGATGAAGATCGCGCAGATGGCGAAGAAGACGGTGAGTGAGCCTTCGATGAAGAAGAGCCAGCTGGGGGATTCATGAGTTTTTGCTGCGAAGGGATGGTTGAGGATGGGGACTCACCGCCATGCTGCTTGACCGAGCTTTCCGCCCATGCCGTTCAGGATTCCCGAGGCGATGAGTGCACCGAAGGCATTGCTGATGATGTTTCCGCAGTAGAGGATCGCAGTGCGTAGTCCGATTTCCTCTCGCTTGTACCATTTACTTAGCAAGAAGAGCGCACCCGGGAAGAATGCTGCCTCGACGGCACCGAGGAAGAATCGAGTGAGCAGAGCGCCAACGAAGCTGAATTGGTGCACAAGTCAGATAAATTCGTCCGACTCAAAGACGAATTCCTCACTTTTTGGTGATGCCTGCAAAAATTGGAATTAATACGAAATAAACACAATGAAGGATTACTAGCGACTTACCGGTCAGGATAGAAATAGTACCCCAGACGATCATACAGCACGGAAGATAGATCGAAGGCTTGCCCATCCAGTTTAGGAACATATTCCTACGCGGGCACATCAGCTGCTTTGCCATATCGTGACCCATTGCATGAGGCAACTTACGATGGAACTTGGAGAAGCTGCATATCAATATCAGTGTGAGAGCCTTTCTACGATGATTGTGTGCGATAGGACTTACAATGTACCCGACGTATAATATCGAGAGAAGGGTCGCGAACTCCTGACCCTTCAAGTGTAGGTCGGTCTCGAATCCACGAAGACGCGCAGCTCTAGTGGACAGGCACCGTAAGCAATCGCATATGGTGAGTGGTCAAAGCGCACTCACCCAGCATTATTCCTATCAATCTGAATCCGCCCCCAATTTCAGTTCGGTAACGCGTATGCAGAGCAAACGCGTTGTGTACTCACATAGTTGAGGATGTAGATGATGATGAGAATGGACATGCGCATGTCGAGCTTCAGCAGCAGCTTTTTCTCCATCCTCTTGCGCTCCTCAGTCCCTCCGAACTCTGCATCCGGATCGCTCTGATCGTGGTGCTCATGGCGCCCGCCCTTCAAGTTCTCCTCGAGATCGGACACGGACTCGCTGCGCTGTATATCCGTCGACGCCATGGCCTTGAAGTTCGAAAGGTGGGGGAGGGGGAAGTTCCAGTGCGGGGGAACGGGGAACGATTTTTTTCTGCGCGGGGTCGCATTTTATACCGTCCTCTATAGTACGGTCGCCGTGAACCGCCAGGATGAACCAAAATTCGTAGCCACCAAATCAGTCCTTACGGACGGCGGTGCCCCCGGACACCTCTGCATCACAGACTCGAGCAGACCATAGCGGTATATGATGAGGTCAATACTGCAAACAGTGGCCTGAGCAAGGCCTGAGTACCCGCTCGCTGTTGCTTACAGCGCCGGCCCGCACGGCTATCCCTAGAAATATCCGAGAAAATGCATTTATTTGCTAATTTTGGAGTGCTACAGTAAGTACCTAGTCTACGAGGTACAAGTGTGCGAAAGCTATAGTACTGCGCCGCCGTTGATAAAAATCGCTGGAGTAGCCGACAAGAGATAAGATATCAAAAATTATTGAGCACGAAGCGGGCAACGACGACTGACGCGCGTCGCGCACGCGGCAAGAGTGCATCGTTCAGGCGGCGGCACGTGGCGCCCGACGCGTAGGCGACCATGTCAGTGACAAAATGTCGAGCTCATCGTGCGCAACGATGAGCTCAATTAATTGGTGGCAAATTCAATGTTGTACAGACTGCGGCCAGCGCGCGGCGACGAGCGACGTTGCTGCGCGCCGTGATGCGCGGCAATATTGAGTACATATTTAATTTTTCTACTGATTTTATCGATTTTATCGGTCTTGCCTCCCGCCCTCGGCGTGCCAACGAGAGGTAGCGGAGGCGATGAGCTGTGAAACATAGCCACGGCGGCCACAGTGCAGCTGAGTTACTCAATGCTTGACGCTCCGCATTGAGCAGGTTACATACCCGGGCAGTTGCAATGTCTCCGGGGAGTGGCTGGGGGGTACGCACCTATATGCGGCCAAACCCCTCAAATTTCTTCCTGGCGGCTCGCGGCGACGGTACTCTATAGATCCTCCGGACTGCCGCTCTTGTCGATTTTCCAAGTTTCCGCTGGCAAGGGCCAAGGCCCCGCATTCTGGTTTACCCCGCAGGCACCCCGGAGAAATATAATCATAAGTACTTACGGAGGTCGGTCCGTTGCGCTTCAGCAACATCCAATCATCGAATTGTAGAATTGATCGCGGACAATGCGGGGTCTTGCGGGGTATGGGAGGGGGTCATGTGATAGGGGCGCTCGACACTTTCGATCAGGGCGAAGAGTTTAGAAGATCGCACTAGAGTGCAGTTGTATCAGATTCAGATTGGTCCTCAGGCGGATTTGGGGCGCACCTGCAGGTACCATACGGTATACGGTGAAGGAGGGGACCTGGGATGTTGCTGAGCGGACGAGTATCTTTTTTCTAATTTTTTGGAGTTTAAGGGATGCGTTCGTGACGCCGCAATGTGCACGCAAATGTGAGAGGTCGCATTGAATGAATGAAAAACCAAAGTCGACGAATACATTGCGAAAACAACCTGGTACAGTGCTGTAGTCGAAAGGTCTTAGCATACTACATCGAAGAGGCAGACCTACAGAATGACATCGACGAGTTGCAAACAGGAATGCCGGACATTCCATCGTCACCACCCGCTCGCCCGACCTCGAGAGGCAGATTTCTGAACCGGGCCACATCGGAGAGGGGAGTCGCACGGTGATCCACATTAACGACAAGCCGCGTCCAGAACTCTAGGATAGAGGCCATGATGTCCCGCGGCAGGGGAATATGGAAACATTTCTGGTGCCCGAAGGTCCTCTGTCGGGAGCCATTCCGTGCGGTAATTTTCCTCGAATTCCTCAGGCGACATCTGCGCGTCGTTTTCAAGACTAGTGCGCTCCGTGGCTGTGGAGACATCAAGTGCACGGATTTGCGCGAATTGTAGTAAAGAGCCCTAAAAATCATGACGAGACGCTCCGTTGGAAGATCGTGCACCAAGGCGCGTTCGTTTCGCAACGTCGCGTCTACGGTCTGGTCGCGGGTACTGTACGAATGCAAGGCGAGTATGAGACGCTATGCAAGGATACAACAACATGCCGCGTACCATGGCGTTTCGTGTAATTCCTGCGCGTCCGGGGCCTTCGACTGTCAGTGTGAAAAAAATCAGCAAATATAGGCTGCATAAGTCCTGCGAGGAAAACATACAGGTATTTATACCAGATGAAACCGTCAGCAGAAACGAAGATGAAAGACTCGGAGAAAGAAAGAAAGAGAGAATGCGGGGAAATGATACCCCTCACGTGCCATCGTGGGAACTCCGATGATCATGTGATCTACGCGCTGCGTTTAAGCGATCGTTTATTAACTAGCAGCCGCCGTCAATTGCAACTCCAGCCGTGCTCGTCGTGCGCAACAGCGAGCTCGACCCTTTCACCGCCATGGACCACCACACCACAAACATCGCGCTCACTGTCTACGAACGTGCGGCGCATGCTATCAGCTCACTCCCCGCCCTGCCCCGCGACGCCGTCCCCGTAGACGACGCGTGCGCCATCTGTCTCGTACCGTTCAAGGATATACTGGAGGTCGAGGATGCGTTAGAGGAAGACGCGGAGGAATGGGGAGGAAGGGGAGGTGTGACGAAAGTTGAGGGATGCGGGCATATGTTTTGCATGCAAGAGTACGTCCGTCTGTCCTATCAGCCAGCCCCTGACCGCCTCCGCTCACCCGTGCACAGTCTTGTCGAATGGATACGGAATCTCGTGCGTCGTTTCCCTTACTTTCCCGTTACCAGGTTGCATAGTCATACTAACCCGCGTGCGTACGCAGCACGGCAGCTGCCCGACCTGCCGACACGAGTTCCTCGACATCCGCCCGCCGAGCGAGTCCGATGGCGAGAGCTCCGACGGCGGGGAGTACATGCCGGGCGATGATGACGAAGACGACGAAGAGGACGAAGAGGAAGACGACGGGTTCCTGGACACGGACGGGTTTGACGTGGACGAGATGGATATGGAGTTTGACGATGAGATGGACGGCGGCGGCGCGTGGGGCGCGGACGGGATCGAGGAGTGGGGGTCGACGGACGGGGACACGCCCTCTGAGGCGGATATGGACGAGCCACTAGATATCGGTATGCCGACTCCCCCGCTCGTCCGCCCAGTTTGCTGACATCTCTGTAGCAGACATCGAGGTGGGCATCATGGAGGGGGCATCGTCATTCGACGGCAGCGACGATCCGCTGGAGGAGCCCAAATAATTCTCTTGTATCGAGTGTACGGTTTCTGAAAATGTATCTCATGTCTATCATTATTACTACACAATGCACAGTTCAGTTCGACGGAAAGCAGGGGGTTGAGTACACAAAACAAGAAAGCATCATCAAGAAAAATCACGCAGCCGCAGGCAGAGCGCCTTTCAGCGCCTCCTCAACCGCAGCCGGCCCATCCCTCCACACCCCGATAAACTTGCCGCTCCACTTCGCGCCCTTCCCTCCCCCCTTGACGCCCTTCGCCTTCAGCGCCTCCCCCACCGCCTTCACCACCTTCTCCTCCGTCCCAAACACCAACACCACGCTCGAGCTCGTCTGATTCATCGCCGTCGGCGACGACGACAGCACAATCACATACTTCTTCCCCTTCTTCCCCACCGGGTCCGTTGCCACCGCATTCGAAACAGCCGTCAAAAACGGCAGCGTCGTCGCACTATCGTCCACGCGGTGGATGTACTTGCTCCACAGCGCGTCGTCCGGGGCGGCCTCGAGCTCGGAAATGAGCCCGCGCGCGAGCGTGCCGGCGACCTCCGCCTCGAGGTCGTCGACGCGCTTGAGCGCGCGCCGCCGCTCGTCGGTGATGCTGAGCACGCGCTCGGGCACGCCCGCGCCGTTGACGTTGAGCGTCTGCGCGGCGGCGGTGAGCTGTGCGTGCAGCGTGCCGATGTGGTTGATCAGGCGCGGGCCGGCGTAGAAGTAGAGCCGCCCGGAGGAGTCGGTGTGCGGGACGATGAAGACTTGCAGGTTGTGCAGCGTCGGGAGCTGCGTGCCGCAGCACCTGGAGGGCTTTTAAATCGGTGTGATTGGGAGAGAAGGGGAATAGGGCTCACGGTGTGCGGTCAAGACGGTCGATAATGACGATCCTGTTCACGCCTCCAGTGTAGTCAACGGGAAGGGCGCCCCGGCCACGATAGCCGCTGGCGAGCTCCTCCGCGGCGTCCTTCTCCTCTTTCGACTGCGCGGGGCGGTTCATCTCCTCGACTTCAATGTGGACGCTGCGGCCCTCGAAGACGAGCTTGTTCGCTTCGTCCTGGATGATGGCAATCTCGGTCGGCGTCATCGCGCGCCCGACGTCGATGTAGCACGGCGCCGGGTACGCGGTCAGCGACCACGAGAGCGTCGGGAGCTTGAAATGCTGGTGCAACAAAGCGGAGAGCATGTGCTGCCCGGTGTGCATCGTCATCTGCGCAATACAATATCAATGCTGAGTAATATTCAGCACTCTCATCTTATCAAAGATCTTACGTGGTCCTGACGGCGTGTGAACCCCTCCTCGCCGAGTGCGACGGTGACCTTAGCGCCAGGCCCAAAGTGCAGCGCGTCCTTCTCCGCGTTCTTGACTTTGACGTAGTGCACGGCGTGCCCGCCATGGCGCCTGCACTCCACGACGTCGAAGGACGTGCCATCGGCGGTGGTGATGGTGCCGATATCGGACGGCTGGCCGCCGCCCTCTGGGAAAATCACGGTGTCGTGCGTGATCACCTCCAGCAAGGGGCCGACGGGCGCAGCGGGCGGCGCGGCTGCTGCGGCTTTTTTGCCGCCCTTTTTGGCGGCGGGGACGGCGGGCGGCTGGTGCACGGTGTTGCTCACGACGGTGGTGTCGAGCGTGAACAAGAGGGGGTCACCTGTGGGGAAATCGCGTGAGTGTGTGTGTGTGTGTGCGGCGGCGTTATCGCAAGGGAGGACGTACGTTGGCATGCGAGGATACCGACTGGGAGCGTCTGCGCGGGGTCCTCTGAGATTTTGAACGTGGGCGAGATGATCCTGTGGTAGGACGCGGGTGTGACGGGCGGAGTCAAGAACGCTGTGGCCATTGTGTTCGAGGTCGAGGTGGTGGTAGTAGTTGGATCGATGGACGAGTGGTGGCGCAGGGCGGACTGCCATTTATTGGGACCCGGCAACTCCCGCCGAGGGAAACGGGCGCTTGCCACAAAACGAGACAGCGAAAGCAAAGGACGGTGTGCGCGCACTATTACTGCACCGGCCATTAATCCCAGAGCCTGCCAGTATTTTGCGGCGTCACAGCACCACCGGTCCACGTCGCGTCGACGCGGTCTGGAAATAAAACACGATTTACTAGCCGAGCAAAGTGATCGAGGAAAGAGAGATTGGGTCTCCGATTGGCCTCCGCTGGCCGGGCCCGTGAATTTAAGGGGTCCCTCTCCCCCATCCGGCTGTTTCTCCGAGAACATATAGTTCCTCGGAACTTCCTCCAGGGCAGCTCTAGCTTTAGCGTCGACCTACGTACGCTCGCAGGTTTCCAGAATGTCTGCACCGGACCCGGGGGATTTCCCCGAGGGTACTTTAACCAGGGCGGACGAGGAGACACGCCCTCTCATCGTACGGTCTTGCGTCTCTTGCCCAACTTTCCCCGTATCCATCCTCCCAGTTCTGCCCTTCCTAGGTCCGCGCCATGGGCGATGACATTGACGTCGTGCACGACGACGCCGACGCCGACGCAGAGTTTGGAGGCACAGAGAACAGGAAGAAATTGGAGAAGAAATTGTTGCGCAAACTCGACATACGCATGTCGATATTGATCGTGATTTACATCCTGAACTACGTGCGTGTATCGTTTGCTTGCAAACGCGTTTCCTGAACCATCTCGTAGATTGACCGAAATAATGCATCGTGAGTCGCGTAGTTCTATCGAAATTGGCCACCATTTCACCCTGAGTCAGTGCGGCGAGGCTACGCGGTTTCGAAGCAGACCTGCACCTGAAGAATCAGGAATTCGCGACTATCCTGTCCATTCTATACGTTGGATATATCATCATGCAGATTCCCTCGTGAGTAGCCTGTTATCTTTCTTTGTAGGTTTGTTAAACGCGACTGTAGGAACATGTTTCTCAATTACATCGGCAAACCGTCTCTGTACCTCCCTGCGTGCATGGTCGTCTGGGGTGTCATCTCGCTGCTAACGGGTATTACCACCAAGTGCGTCCATATAACATCAGGCGTGCCGCTTCTAACACCTGAACAGCTTCGTCGGCGCCCTCCTGACGCGTTTCTTTCTTGGATTCGTCGAGGCCGCATTTTTCCCGGGCTCCTTATTCTTAGTACGCGTCTCGCACCAGTCCGGCGCGGGGAATAATTATTGACCGCCAATCACAGCTGTCGAAATGGTATCGCCGGAGCGAACTCGGCCAGCGAACGGCCCTTCTTTCCTGCGGAAGTCTCATCAGCAACGCCTTCGGCTCGCTAATGGCATCCGGCATCCTCGACGGCATGGACGGTGTCCTCGGGCACGCAGCATGGCGGCAAGTCCCCCCCTTCCCCATATCTTCCCTCTCGCACTGAAATGCTCACCCCCGTCTTCGCTCCAGGTGGCTCTTCTTCATCGAGGGCGCCCTCACCATATTCGTCGCCGTCTGCGCGATCTTCATACTCCCGGACTTCCCCAGCACGACGACGTGGCTCACGCCCGCGGAGCGCGCCCTCGCGGAGCGCCGCATGGCGGAGGACGCGGGCGTCGGCGACGAGGGCGAGACGGAGGCGAAGCGCGGGCACGGCGCGGGCCTCGTCCTCGCGATGACGGACTGGAAGGTGTGGTGGCTCGCGCTGGCGCTCGCGTCGATGGTCGTCTCGTTGTCCTTCAATGCGTACTTCCCGACGCTCAGCGCGACGATGGGGTATAACCGTACGGTCACGCTCCTCCTGTGCGCGCCGCCGTGGGTGTTTGCCACGCTCGTGGCTTTTGGTGTCACCAGGTCCGTCCGCGTTATTCCTTCCCGGTGCAAATGGGCGCTGAGCAACTTGACAGACATTCAGACTTATCCAATGAACGGTTCTGGCATATAACAATCCCCTTGCTGTTTGGGATCGTCGGATTCGTGATTGCCCTCGCGACGATGAATACCGCCGCCCGTTATATATCGCTGTTCGTGCTCCTTTTCTACACGGTGTACCTTAGTTGACCGTATACTATGTGCAGGTTTCTGATGGCGCAGTCATATGCCGGCTTCATCACATTCTTAGGTTAGTCCCCGCCTGCCTTCTCTCAATTCCCCCGGGCATTTACACGGCTCCTTTTTTCTGCAGCATGGGTCAGCAATTCGATCGCCAGACCGCCCTCCAAGCGCGCAGTCGCACTCGCATGGATAAACGCGTTCTCCCAACTGGGGAACGTCGCCGGGAGGTACGCCCCATCCATCTCTCTTTCATCAACCTAAGTATCTTCATCTGACTCTGCGCATCCACCTATAGCTACGTTTGGCCAGAAGGATGGGGTCCGACCTACAGGAACTCGTACGCGATATGCATCGCCACGAACGGCCTCACGATCGTCATGTGCTACGTGTTCAGGCAGCACCTTGCGGCGCTGAATCGCGGGCAAGCAAGGAAGGAGGCGCAGGAGGGGAGAGAGGGGAGGGGGTATCGGTATATGCTATAGTTGGGGGGTTGAAGTTGGTCCCGGGATGTACAGTAGATATAGAGCACGTAGATAATTCTAGCATAATGATACCGCAAGTCTGCTGAACTTTTGACTGTACGCAGCGTAAGTAGTGGGTTTCCGGACTTATCTGTTCCAGATAAGATGCAATTTATTAACGGAAGCGCTTAGCGCATGACATGCTTCTCCTCTCACCACGACGCCGAGACAGGATCAATGTCGGTCTTTCCTGATCATGACACGGTCAGAGTCGTTTTATAAGTAGGTACTCCAACCGTGACCGTCCGTGAGACGTGCGTCAATTACAGACCGCTCGTCCTCCTCATCTCGGATCCAGACACACTGGCAGTGGATCGAGCCTGAACCGAAACCACTATGCCGAGCTACACGAGACCCTTGTCCAGCGGATGGTCGTTTACACAGGTGGGCGGCGGACAAGGCACCAAGGACGGCGAATGGCTGCCAGTATCGGAATTTCCGACGACGGTCCATGTCGAGCTGCTGAAGCTCAAAAAGATTCCGGACCCGGTGAGCGTATCCGTCTAGGGTGTGCTTGAAAGTACTGAGTCTTTGGCTGTATTTCCCGTGCGTAGGCCCTGGGCTTGAATGAGTGGGATGTGCAATGTACGTGCTCCCGCTACTTTCACACCCTCGTTGTATATGTTGTTGACCCCATTTGAACTCAGGGATTGGCGAGGCTACCTGGGCGTTTAAAACTACTTTTGACGCGAGCGAAGCCGAGCTAGCTGCATCTAATGCCGATCTCGTTTTCGAGGGTGTAGATACGTTCTCCGTTGTTACGCTCGTGCGTACCCCTGCCGTCTATCAGCTAAATTTCAAGGTGAAGGCTCACTGAATTGTTACCAGAATGGGCAGAAGATCCTTGAGTACGCAGATGAGATCCCCCTTGAAATTGTTGGCTTCCTCTGAAACAGACTATGGTAGGACGGAGAACCAGTTCATCGCCTACAGAGCTCCAGTGAAAGAGCACATCAAGGCTGGGGAAAACGAGCTTGTGTTGACTTTTGAAAGCGCTTTCATCAAGGTGAGCTATCCTGTTACTCGAGGCCTCGTGAATTTTAAACAAAGCTCATGGGAACTAGGGAAGAGAAATCGAGGCGAATTTCGGAAAGCGGCAACTTTGGAATGGCGACTCGAGTCGCCTGTATGTGCGCAAGGCTGGGTACAAGTACGTTGCCTTTCTATCATAAGCTACATCACAGTATACTCACCCACTGCACAAGCTATGGCTGGGACTGGGGTGCGTGCCCCTGGATATCCTTGACGGTTTACCTCGACACTTACTTGCCGCTCTTAGGGCCAATCTTGATGACTGTAGGGCCTTGGAAGGCCGTTATTTTCCACACATACAAGACACACATCGAGGACATAGACGTCCGAGTCGACGTGGACGAATCCCTTGCCGTATCGTTGACCGTTGAGGCCACGCTTTCGCACAAGGTCCCAAGCAGAGCATCGATTGCTTTCAACAAGCCGGATGGTTCACTTATAATAGGATCAAGTAAAATGGATGCTAGACATGGGACTGTCCGCGGCGAGTATTCAATCTCCCCGGGAGTATTGGACCTTTGGTACCCCGTTGGATATGGGAAGCAGCCCATCTACAAAGTGGTTGTTGAAATCAACGACGAGGTAGATATCTGGCGCCGATCTTCATTCGAGGTATTTGAGCGCTAAATGGTATTTCTAGCAAGGAAATCTTTTGGATCGGAAGACCCAGAATGTATCTATCCGACGTGCTCGGATTGTCCAGGACAAACTCATTGATCAAGAGGGATTGGCATTTCTCTTCGAAATAAACAACATTAGGATATTTTGTGGCGGTAGGCAAGCTCGTATCACTGATAATGCACGGCATGCTCATGAGCACCATCCAGGGTCCAATTGGATACCGGCCGACTCCTTTCTGACAACGTGCGTTACTTCACTGGATGCTTCTTGTGTACCGTCGGGGCGCTCTGACCATAAGCTTACGCAGCATAACTGCTGAGCGCTATCGCCGTTGGATCCAGCTGCTCGTCGATGGAAACCAGAACATGATCCGTGTCTGGGGCGGCGGAATTTACGAACCAGACGTCTTCTACGATATATGTGACGGTGCGCCAGTTTCCTCCTTCCGCACATGTCGGTATGCTCAGGGTCTTCATACTATAGAGCTTGGAGGTGTGTCTGTACAAACATGCAACCGGCGTACTCTGATATCCTCCTACAGTCTTAGTATGGCAGGATTTCCTCTTTGGATGTGGGCAAGTAAGCTCGGGCACTCATTGTTCGTGACGAGAAGTGCTCACTGCGCCTCCAGTACCCAGCACATGACGCGTTCCTGGCGTCTGTCCAGACAGAAGCGGAACAAGCTGTGAAGAGGCTCAGGCGTCACCCGTCCATCGTAATCTTCGGCAAGTCGTCTCTCCTATTTACCTGCAACACCCAACGCCTGATCGTCGATCATCCTGTGCTTTGCCTCAGCCGGAAATAACGAAGGTTAGTGAATGGCACAGTTTCTTCGGGGTCTGAGCGCGCTTAGCTGGCCTTATCACTTAGACTACCAGATTGCCGAGCAAAACAAGCTCGAGCTCGACTACGCAGACGAGACGTCCGACTTCAGGAAGACCAACTTCCCTGCACGGCATATATACGAGCGACTTCTGCCTGCGGTCGTCCAGAAATATTCCAATATACACTACCATCGGGGCTCCCCATACAGTGGACACGGTCAGCCGACAACTGACCAGACTCTGGGTGATCTTCATCAATGTGAGTTAACATGACAAGAGGCCAGCATCTTGTACGTTCTCAGATGTGATACTCAGGGAATGTGTGGCATGGCTCGCAAGAGCCCTGGCATAATTGGGACATCCTAGCGGGTCGGTTTGTATCAGAATTTGGAATGTAAGTGGCGCAGTTCTAGAAGTATCATGCTTATGCTTACAACGGCTGCGTCGCTCCAGGGAAGGGTACCCGAACATCCGCACTGTGGACTATTGGCTGAATGGCGACGACACAGAACGTTACCCGCAATCACGGTGGGTCCGTTCCTCGTATCTCCGCACATGGGGTTGCTCACCGACGCACATGTGTAAAGCGTAAACAACAATCACAACAAAGCCGATGGTTTCGAACGCCGCCTGGAGGTGCGTTACCCCGGCAGATGGAAGGGTGATTTGCGGTTGACCCCGCAAGCTAGCTCTATTTGGTGGAGAACTTCAAGCATTCCTTCGAGATGGAAAGGTAACGAGAACAGTCTGCTACTGATTTTTTTCGCCGCTGATTTTGTGCAGTTACGTGTATTACACGCAAATTATGCAAGCGGAGACCTTGGCGTCCGCGTACCGTCTCTGGCGGCGCAACTGGCGTGGCCGAGGGAGAGAATATACTGCGGGTGCCCTAGTCTGGCAGGTAAGTGCTTGCTGCAAGGAATGCATCTCAAATACACGCTGATGGATCGATTCACAGCTGGACGACTGTTGGCCGACAACCTCATGGGCCATCGCAGACTACTTCCTGAGACCAAAACCAGCATATTACACCATTGCCCGCGAGCTTCGGCCTTTCACCGTGCGTTCAGCTGCTCGTTGACTCACCAGCATTATACTAAGCGCCATCTCGCATCGATAGGTGGGGATGACCCGGAAGGAGAAGCGGGAATTCCCAGACAAGACGTCAGCGGCGTTCCTTACAATCGAGACGGTGCTCGAGATCTGGGGGACCAATAGCACCCTGTCAGACAAGCAGGCCACGCTTGAAGTCTCCTCGTTCGATCTCTATTCGAACTGGACGGACAAGTGGTCGAAGAGCGTCCTTCTCGCACAAAATTCGAGTACGGAGCTCTACCAAGGTGACCTTCCAGGCCAGCCAAAGAGGCAGAAGCTCAGCGAGGTACCCAAGGCTATCATCGTTTCTGCGCGCTTGCTCGACAGCGACGGGACGGTGTTGGGCCGATATGCGAATTGGTGTGTACAAATCCCAACCGTCCGCTGTCTCTTAAGTCTAAAATTTATTTCTCTCGAAGGCCTGAACCTTTCAAGTTTATCAAATTCCCTGCTGTGCAGGACGTCGGTCTCGCGCTTACCGTTGGCTCCGACGGTGAATCTGTCGAGCTTTCTGCACGGAAGCCCATCAAAGGCATCATCCTTGATGTCGACGGGGACGAGGTGAAATGGAGCGACCAAGCGATCGATCTCGTCCCAGGCGATCCTCAAATTGTCCGTGCGGTAGGGTTAAGAGGACGGGCGGTCAAGGCCCGGTTCCTTGGGGATGGATCTGCGTGATCCCTGTTTGCAAATAATAAACCAAGGTGTGTACTTGTATCGCTCTCATTCTCATTCCATGTATTCCGTACGCTTGTAGTTCTCGGAACTTCAAATTCCACCGTGTTCAGCAAACTGGGATGATACCATTAAATAACGGAACTGCGAGGCGAAGGCATCTATGTCAATGTATCTATGAGGTCCGCGCAACATGGTAGATGGCATACTCGCATGCAGCATAGTTCTAGTATTCGGATTATGAGCCTCTGGTAGAGACTCGGAAGGCAGGTTATGGGGGACAAGACGCGGCAAGGGGACAGGGGATGTGTGCGAAGGATGCGATACAATTACAATCTGTACAGGGAGGGATAATGCAATGCCGCTAGGATATAGCGTGAACAGGTCCGAGACATAGCCCAGTCCAATCTGGCTCCAAGGCGCCAGGGGGGAAAACAACTTGAGCAGAAGAATATGTGGCTGAGCGAAGTAATAAAGAAGAGTAAATAACGAACTATGGGACAAGGAGAGCAAAGCAGCCAACGGGTACGGTATGATAGAGCGAGCATTAAAAATGCGGTCGGAGCTGGCGTTTGCTGAAGAGAGGGCGCGGTGGCATCCGTCACATAATGAGGCATTTGCTGGCGGGTGCTTCCGTCTGCGCGTGTGGGGTGCGCTTCTCGATTTCTGCCAGACATAGCTCGAACACCTTGCCTAGATTTTCGGAAATCGCGTCAGTAAAATGGGGCGTCGGGCACAAATAAGCTCAATGTACCGCACTCACCGACATTGATGTTTTCTTTCGCGCTCGTTTCTACCCATGCTGCGTTGTTCACTCTCGCGAGTTCCTCTCCCTCGTTTGGCTTGACCTGCCTGCTCATGACATGGTAAGGGATTGGACTATCGGAGGGACGAGACGACGTGACTACGCAGGTGATGGGCAATGTGTGGATACGCACCTATTCGCTAGATCCGTCTTCGAGCCGACAATCACGCAGGGTATCTCGTTCATCCCGCAGTAATTCAGGATCTTGTCGTACACGATCTGGATCATTTCGAAGGAATTTCGCGACGTGACGGAGTACACGAGGACATAGCCGTGGATGCCAATCGCGTGCTTGGAGTTCAAGATCGAGTATTCGTCCTGGACACGTCGAAACGTTAGTATATCCTCGGGGATGCGAGATCCATGGAACGAACCTGGCCAGCCGTGTCTATGATATCGCAGTCGTATTCGACGCCTTTGTAGTCGACGCCCTTGTTGAATGTAGCCTCGATGGTGGGATAGTAGGAGTCCACGAAATTTCCGTCAATAAACTTGATGACCAGAGAGGATTTTCCTGCAGAGAAGAAGGCCAGTTTAGCCGGACCGCCTGGCCCCTGGCGCGAGGAGGACGTCTCGCGCGGAATGGAAACGCACCGACTGAGCGAGAACCGAGCACGGCAATCTTCCTCTTCTTGAGAATATCGCCTGCAGACATGTCGAGAAGAAAAGGGAAGGTGGGCAATCAAACGAGGGCGTGTCGATGAAAAGGGCGGCGGCGGGCGGAGGAAAAACTGGCAAGACTGAGACTGGATGGATTATGAACCTGCGAGCGAGGCGACGACGAAACGTAACAACTCCGAGCTCCTCTATAATTTTCCGAGTCTAATCTCCGTACTTCCAAGGGGGCCAAGTCGGACGAACAGGCGGGACGGGAGAGAGGCAAAGCGTATGTTCTAAAGCTGTAAGACGCCCTGCGGTCTATACGTAGAATATAAATACGGCAGAGTATAGGAATGCCAGAACCAACGAGTCGGAGAACTTGGGCCCAGTAAAACAGCTGCGTCCGGGGTCCTGCCCCGGGTGCCACCCTTTCCCATCCTGCGGCTCCTGCTGGGCGGTGCTCGACTACTCTTCCTGCTAGACACTCGTGCCTGTCTCTTCTGTTGGCAACTTGGCCTTACGTCGAGACGCGTCGAGGACATCGTGCTCGCCGGCGTCGAGAGTAACGTCGCAGTCTTCTTGTACGTCCCATCTTGCCGCGTATAGTTCTCGACGCCCGGTCTTGTGATAATTGAAAGACCGCCCGCTCGTCAAATGACGGGGCAGTGGGAGGTAAAATGCGCACGGATCTTGCAGTTCTTCATTATGCTGTTATGTGTTACATCATGGAGAATGTACAAAGAGCAGTCATCACGCAGCAGAGCGTATAGCGCCTGACCATTACACTTCGTTAGCATGAGAGCGCGAGGGATCGGAGGGTTGCTCGGTGCGCACTTACCAGCCATCTATCCAGGGACTGAAACCCGGCTATCGTTTTGCAGTCATGATGACTGGTACTGATCATCAGCTGGGAGAGGTTGCGGGACGTACAATTCAGCGCCGAGGACTGCTAAAATAGCCGCCAGTGTCAGCAAAAGGAAAGTGCGAGCACCACCCGCGTGTGCTCGTCGGGAGACAAGTCTCGCGGTAGGTCCGCGTGAGGACGATCTGCGAGTCCGCCGCGGGCGGCTGCTGGCTGCCGTCCGTCCATCGCAGACAGGGACACCGCAGCATGTCCAAGCCACTAGCACCAGGGAAACCGTTTCCGAGGCCTATTGGTCAGAAAATCTAAAGCGCTGTCATTGGCCGCACAAAGTCAAAAGACATCCTTCGGACACACTCACGGTTTAAAGTTTGGGACGCGTTTCCCCGCAAGATTATACAAGGACCCCCGAATATTAGGGTAAATGCCGTTATGAAAATCGCAAAAGCTGATTTTTTTTGCCCGGATGATTTGCGAGGGACGGATCCCATTTTGCCCGGATGGCAACTGGCCTTATTGCCTTTTCGGGCGCTTTACCCACCCAAAAGGTGACGTGCATACGCGCAAAATTTGGGTGGCGGCGCCTGCGGCGCCGCCCCCTTCCCCCTGCAAAATTTTTGCCCGGACGCGACATGGCCTCCCTCGCAGAGGGCAAGATTCTTGCCCGGATGGCACATGGCCTTCCTGGGAGAAGTGCAAATTTTGCCCGGATGATTCAAACGGCATTTACCCTAATATTCGGGGGTCCTATTATACACTTGTGCCGCAGTATATGGTCAATGGCGTGCGGCAGCCACGAGAAAAAGCAGCACGGAGGAACGGAGTTAACGTCGACTGTGAGCACGTATGCTTCCACCCTGGTGCCAAGGTTGCTCTGACAGAGAACAACGCCCACACCAAGGAAGCAAAGCTCAGACGAGCAGGGGAGGCCTCATGTAGACGCAGAATTGGCAGCGAGAGAAAAAGACTAGAAAGCCGCCGGGAGTTCGCATGGTGCATGATATACGATTGGGTAGTGTGCGCCACGAAACGAAACGGAAATGAGCGAAGACCCGCGTACTGCCCAAATATGTGCGGTTGCTTCAGAATCCGTCGATATAAGGAGCCTTTGCGGGCCGCTGATTGAAACCCGTTACGATTGCGGGAAGAAACACATGTTGTTGTACATCTCACGCAAAGGTGTAGAAGAGTCAACAAAATGACTTGGCAGAACATGTCGCAAATTTGAGATTGACGATCGAGCGTTAAAGATAGAGCCGTTATAGGCACGTAGCTGCACAAATTGCAAGGCACTGTTAGAGGTCCCGAGTAAGATTATTTCAGTACATGCTGCCTCGTGCAGTGAGCTGTGGAAATTATTTACCAACGATGTCCAAGTGTGTTGCGGCCCTGTTAGGTGGAATGCATTCAGCTGGTGGACTGGGAGGGGAAGTGCAAACTTAACTCCGCGGAGGAAAGGACACAATGCCCGCCATACCCGTGAGCATAGGTATACTGGTGGGCGTGCACGGAACTAAGTGGAAAGCGGCGAAGTAATCGCAGGCCAAGAGAGGTCGCCCAAACCGGTTGGACGCATAGAGAGCGCCAGGCGCGATATAGCATTTCTGGTCTGTCCGCAGTCCTGGAGGTTTCCTGACCGCGCTATGCACAAGTACGCGGGGACTAACATTCCGGTGACCTTCATCGGAGCGGCTGAGTTCAGTCAGTCTTTCAAATCCAACTATATCTAGGGGTAATTATATGAGCGAGAGACTGCGAAAAACTAAACTGGAACCACAAGATGAATACATACCTGGGGTCACCAACGCGCACTCAAAGGGACACAAAAGGACAGGCAATTCCGTATGCTTCCCACATCGCTTTTCCTGTACGTCTGCCGGACCATAGGGTATGCCTGCGGGCGTCCTTGTCCCGAACCGCGACCAGCAGACTTGGCAGAAATAATAAATAAAAAGGGAGGAAAGAGCTGTGGCGGGAATTTATTTAATTTCAAAAGTAAAAGCCACGCGATCACGTGGGCGGTTGACATCGTGAACGCGACCCAAAATGAAAACGAACTTAACGACCACCACCAACCACGCCTTGCCTCTTACCACCACTCACATCCTTCAAAACCTATCCATCATGTCCGCAACCTCTTCCCCCGCCGACTCCCCCGTCTCCGCCGCCGTTCAGCCCTTGCACAACCCCTCGCAGGCTGCGCACATCGTCGTTCCCCAAGCACCCCTGGGCAACGCCACCCTCAACGGCACGGCGAACAGCCAGCAGGCACCGGGCATGGGCGTCAAGGCGCTCCTTGCAAAGAAGATGGCGAAGAATATGTAAGCCAAGTGCCGTGTTTGCATTGTGGTAGTGGAGTGGCTGCTGACTGCTTTGTGTGGCACGCAGCAACCCGACGTTCATCTCGCCCACCGACAACCTCATGACACCGTGCACGCAGAAGATCAGTGCTGCCAAGAAAAAGCATTTCACCAAGTACGTCCTGCCTCACCTCATTCTGTCGCCACTCGCAGCTAACATGTACCCGCAGGGGTGCGAAACCCATGGGCTCCCTCTTCGGCCAGCCCGAGAACTCAGACGAACACGACGAGGACAGCGACGCAGAGCCGCAAGCGCGCGCACAGGCAGCCGCCGCCAAGATGGACACCGAGGAGAATCCCTTCTAAATCTGTCCTTCCTTTCTTGCTCGTCGTCCTTCCTGTCTCGCCCGCTATCGATCTACTTATGCACCTTCACGTTGTTTCGTTTCGTTCTGTTTTGCCTAGCATAGCCATCTATCAGCCACTACACACCTGGCTCTGTTCTTGTATCGTTCCCGTCACCGTAGCCTCATATGCAATCGTCGTATCCGCTCTGCACAAGTTCAACTGCTCGAACCTTCAGACCATGACAGTACGGCCAACATCCGCGAAGGCAATGCCATGTACAAAACCATGATACATTCATTTCCTACCCGGCCCGTACACCTCTAAACATCGCTCTTCAAACGCCTTCACCATAAGCTTCGACACCTGCCCGAAGAACGCCGCAGAGATGGTCGCATGCACCGGGTTTGCGAACGCGTAGACGAGGTCTAAGGTAACGAGTGTCGGGCCGTCGTCGCCAGCGGGTGTGCCCACCTGCGCGCTAGCGTCCGTGCCCACCCGCGCGGGCGACCGGCTCTCATGCACGAGCGGCCGGCTCTCGTCCTCGCGCCCGGGTTCCCGCAGACCCCCGGCAGACGCGTGCGGGGACTGCGGCGAGGCGCGCTGGAAACGCCACGTCGTAGTAAGCGTCCGGAAGAGCGGCGTGCTCGACGACGCTACCGCCTTCCAATCACACCACCCATACGAAAATCAGCACACACGCCTTACAAGTTGATATCGTGGAAGCGCACCTCAACGGATTCATACGGCACGCACGTCACCCGGCTCACATACCGCTCTTTGAACGCCATGAACCCCACCGTCATCTCCGCTTCCATACTCACCCCCTTCCCCTTCCCATGCACTGGTGAGGGAGGCGTCGGGGAAGGCGGGGAAAGAGGGGAGGGCGGCGTGATGATCCGCGTGTCGACGCAAAACGGCACAAAACGCGGGTAGGAGGCTACGTCTGCGACGATGTCGTAGAGGGCGCTGCGCTTATACCTGTCATGAAAAAAGATAAATTCGAGATAGACGGGTGGACATCGGAGGAGATACGAACGTACGGCAGGATCTTGCGCTCGTGGTATGTCTGCGGCTCGGGGCTTTGGAAGGGCGAGAGCGTGGAGAGGTCGGGGAGGGTGAATAGGGTTCTGGTGGTGTTGTGGTAGCGCGTTCGTGTGCGGACTCGGAGGCGCGTAGCGGTCGTTGTGCGGAGGCGCGTGGCGGTCGAGGTGCGCGGGATCGATAGGGCGCGGGATTGAGAGAGGAGGTGCTGCATTTTGTTGGGCTGCAGCGCGTATGAGTCCCGGGCGTGCAAGAGCGTTGCCGTTGGATGGATGTAACTACTTTTATGGAGAGGTACTCAGTACTGTCTCGCAGTGACGCAAATTATTCCGGCTTCCGAAGCGGTCGCACGACGAGCTCCGAGCGGCGAGGAAAACATAGACGATTTATTCGCGGGTATCCAGGCGGTGCTGAATATGACGGTGCATATTCGGGATGATGAGGGATGATAGTGTATAATATTCCACGCATTAAATGTACATATAGGACTAGATTAGCCCGGGAGACAGAGGTGTCTCAATGCGATATACTGGTAGGTCGGTATGTCGCCCCCGAAGACCGCCCGAAAGTAATGCATCGTCGCGGTATGCATGACAGCGAGTCGCGCGCACGACGAGTGTGGCGTAATATGCGGGTCATAATCACTGCAGCCGACTCTGTCAAAAAGGCGGCCTTGGAGCAAGGGCATACACATACCAAGTCTTTTGGATTTTTCGGGCCCCGACGCCACTCCAAAGCGAGCTCCTCAGCCTCCCGCCCTAGTCGCCCCCGCCCGGGGACATTCAGCTCACGAATGAGCCTCGCCTCCCGCAGTTTGTCGCGCACAGTGATCTCCGGCGGCTCGGCCGCCATCCGCCACCGCCACACCTTGGGCAATGCGTCCAGCACTCTAACGTGCGGGATGGATATCGGGTCCGAGCGCCACTTGGGCATGAGTACGCGCAGACGGTCCATCCGCACGCCCGTCTCCGGATCGACTTTCCCGCGCGACAAGTACAGGTGCTCGATCTCGTGCCGGTCGTGCATCTCCGCGAGCACTATCTTCAGATACCTGGTTTGTGCAGGTGCAGTGTTATAAGGTGCGAGTACCCATACCCATAGACGCGCGGGGAGAACTCACCGCACGGACCGGATGGGGTGGTCCTCGTAGCGCGGCTTGGTTACCAGGCCGTTCGCCTGCGTGACGCCCTTCTCGACGCGGATGGCGAGCGGCGTGGCGGTCTTCTCGTGCGGGTGCTGCGAGATGGCGGCGTCGAATATCTCTTGTGTGCTGAGGCCGATCTCTTTGTGCGGGGCCAGGATGGTCCGGACGAGGGTCCGCGCTTGCACCGTCGCGAAATTCACGTATGTCTTCACGGGCATAACCAGATTTTTTCTTCGTGTCGCCATTGCAAAAGGGCCTTCCGCCGTGTCGTGAATGCTCCCCGGCGTCCGCGACGGTTAGAATGTTAACCTGAGGTTTAAAGAAGTGTGCGTTCGAAGGAACGAAAGCAAAAGCGCTGCAGCTATGCGGCGGCGGTCCTCGGGGTCCCCTCTCCATTTAGATCTTGTTCGCCGTTCCGAAGGACCGCGTTCCCCGAAACTGCAACTCGTCCGGAGCTTTGGACTTATATTTGACCACCGGAACCGACGCCACAGGCCCAACGCATCCTTGCGCAGTGCTATACAGCTATGTATACAGGTGCTATAGCCCTACGCTCGACGAGGCCTCGATGCAGATTCGCCTTCGTTGTGTCTACGCGACGGCGACAAAAATACGCGTTCCATACATACCCCGGAACTTCGAAGAGTTGGCATTCCATTCTGGGAAGTCCATGCTGGACTAGGACCTGCTGGACTATGTAGGGGTTGGCCGGTGCACATACCTCTATGGTGCGCAACTTGAAGCTTGAAGTTTCACGGCATGAATACCCCTGGCAGACGAGCCCGAAGGCCTGATGCTGTTTTGTCACTTTTGTGAACGCGCTGTGGCAATGCGGAGGTGGAGCACGCTCTGTACAGCCTCATGATTTTGAAGCCAAGAAACCTGTCGCGGCGATTGTTGTGTAGTTGACGCTGGAGAACGTGAATCGACTGTGATTTTGTGTAAAAGATTCCTGAGAGCCTGTACAGAATGTGTAAGCGCCAGTGAGCGCTGTACTGCGGTGTGGAGGCCGAGCGGGAACGGAAGAAACAAGGAAGGTCGTGGCACCGGGGTGGCCGGGGGTGCTCTGCCTAGAAGCAGTGCTCATCGTTTCCAGGTTGCCGTCCCACAAAACCAAGGCAATTTCAGCCTTTCGTTCTTCCACCACCGTCCTCACGACAAGCTCAGCTGCAGAGCTCGTCGTGTCCTCTCTCCTCTACACTTTCCACCTCGTAGGCTAGGTCAATGGCTGATAACCGCCGCCCATCGCCGTCCCACGCTGACAGCGAGACACCTTACGGTGATCCGTTCGCTGACCGTCCACGCCAAACTACTTTTGCGGAGCCTCAGCCGCGTCCTTACGACAGCACCACGTCGCTGGCACGCCCATTCGAGAGCACCACTTCGCTTCCCGGCGAATTCGGAGGACAAGGAGGGAATTACTCTGACGATGAGTACGCGGAGAAACTTCCATTGACTGGAGAGAATAACTTCCAGGGCGGTTTCTATCCTCCTGGGTAAGTCCTTTCATCGCTCACAACGAGGTGGACGCATGCCACGTCGTTGTTCACATATTGTAACACACACTGACTGCGGGGTACGCGTAGACCTGTCGACCCTGGCGCGTATGGCGACCCTTACGCCCGCCCGCAGTCTGCTGTCTCATCTGTGTCTAATGGTGTCGACACGGCATGGAGACGTCGGCAGACTATCAAGCGTGGTGTGACCAGAAAGGTCAAGCTCACTAATGGTAATTTCATCACGGAGTACCCCGTGCCTACCCCCATCCACAGCGCCATCGAGGCGAAATGGTCGTCTACCAACACTACCGAATTCTCGTCAGTACACTTGCATGTCGTGCCTTATAACACAACTAACGACTCTACAGGCACATGAGGTACAGCGCAGCGACGTGCGACCCAGACGAGTTTACCGAGCAAAACGGCTGGTCATTGCGGACGAAGATGTACAACCGCGAGACCGAGCTGCTTATTGCCGTCACTTCGTATAACGAGGACAAGACCCTTTACGCGCGTACCCTCCACGGCGTCATGCTGAATATCCGCGATATTTGCAAGACGAAGCAGTCCAAGTACTGGCGGCGGAGCGCAGAGGAAGGTATTCCTCCCTGGCAAAAGATCACGGTCGCCCTGATTGTCGACGGTCTGGAGGCCATGGACAAGAGCGTTCTCGATCTCTTGGCCACTGTTGGTGTCTACCAAGACGGTGTCATGAAGAAGCAGATCGACGGCAATGACACAGTCGCCCACATCTTCGAGGTTTGCCAGTCATATTCATCCGGCGTGCAGCTCACTAACATATATTATACAGTACACTACGCAACTGTCGGTTGACACTACGCCGCAGCTCGTCCTGCCCCAAGGAGACGATCCCAACAACCTCGTCCCCGTTCAAATCATCTTTGTTCTGAAAGCCAAGAATCAGAAGAAGATCAACTCTCACCGTTGGCTGTTCAACGCCATCGGAAAGATGTTAAAACCGGAGATCTGTGTTCTCATTGACGCTGGAACAAAGCCGGGCCACAAGTCGATCTACTACCTTTGGGAGGCTTTCTACAACGACCAGCACCTCGGAGGATGCTGTGGTGAAATTCACGCCATGATCAAGGGCGGTAAGAAGCTTCTGAACCCGCTGGTTGCGGCCCAGAACTTCGAATACAAAATGTCCAATATTTTGGGTGAGCTCTCCATTCTCTTGGTATCCTCTTCGCGTACTCAACTATCTTCGCAGACAAACCGCTCGAGAGTAGTTTCGGGTACGTATCTGTGTTGCCCGGTGCCTTCTCTGCGTACCGCTATCGTGCCATTCTCGGACGACCTCTGGATCAGTACTTCCACGGTGACCATTCGCTCGCGGATCGTCTTGGTCCCAAGGGTATCTACGGAATGAACATCTTCACCAAGAACATGTTCTTGGCCGAAGATCGTATCTTGTGTTTCGAACTTGTCGCGAAGGTTGGCGACAGATGGACTCTCACGTATGTCAAGCCTAGTAAGGCTGAGACAGATGTGCCGGAGACTGCCGTCGAGATGATCGGTCAGCGTCGTCGTTGGCTGAACGGATCCTTCGCCGCATCGGTGGTACGTGGGATTCAATCTACGGCGTATTGATGTTTCGATGCTGAAGGGCGGCTCCACACAGTATGCGCTGGTCAACTTCTTCCAGTTCTATCGCTCTGGTCACGGTATCATCCGCATGTTCTTCTTCCATGTGCAGGCGCTTGTGAGTAGTTGCACCGTCTTCGGGTCCGTTCGTGTCGCTGAGATATTGCGGGATAGTACAACATCTTCTCCTTGATTTTCTCGTGGTTTTCCCTGGCCAACATCTGGCTCACGTTCAGCATTATCATCGACCTGCTTCCATCCCAGGGTATCATCATCTTTGGCACGGCGGGCATTGTGAGTATATCTCTTTCTTCAATCCCGGGCAACACACTCATCCATTTTGACAGACTCATTGGGTCAATCTTGCGTTCAAATGGATATACCTCGCCTTCTTGGGTTTACAAGTGAGTTGCCACTCTAGATATCGCGTCGTCAGATTACTGAACATTTTTAGTTCGTGCTTGCGCTTGGTAACCGACCGAAAGGTGAACGAGCCGCGTACAGCGCCACGCTATGGTGGGTCGCTCTCGAACTCACTGTATGGATAATGCTAATGAGTGCTTAGGGTTTATGCTATCCTGGCCGTCTATCTACTTGTGTGCTCGTTCTGGCTCACGGGCAAGGCCTTCGCCGTAAGTCTTGGTCAGGTAAATCCCAATGCTCTTTGCTGATGGTAGGTCTACAGAAAATTCCTTCGGAGCTTAGGGGCAAGACCATCGCTGGTATGCTCAAGACACTGCTGACGCCTCCAGTGGGTGCCCTCGTTGCGGCCATGGTATCGACGTTCGGTACGTTTGTTTATGCACAACAGTGTAATACCACAATGGGGCTGACGCTTTGTAGGTATCTACCTGTTCGCATCCGTGCTTTACCGTGATCCCTGGCACATGTTCTCCAGTTTCCCGCAGTACCTCTGCCTCGCCATGAGCTTCACGAACGTCCTCAACGTCTACGCCTTCTGCAATCTCCACGATGTCTCCTGGGGTACTAAGGGTAGTGACAAGGAGGAGGCGTTACCGTCCGTGTCTTCGAAAAAGAAGGGCGACAGCGCACCCGTCGTGGAGGACACTGCGCGCGTGCAGGAGGATGTCGATGCTGCGTTCAAGGAGACCGTGACGCGTGCGGTGACGAAGGTCGTCGTGAAGGAGGTCCCGGAAAAGCCTACGATGGACGACCAGAACAAGACGTTCCGTACGCGGCTCGTCGCGTTCTGGATGATTAGCAACGCAGGTCTCGCCGTCGCCATCGAGAACATCAACGGTCTCGAGACCGACACCGACGCCAGTGAAGCCGCCCTACACAAGAAGCAGAACGCCTACTTTGCATTCATCCTGTACTCCACCCTCGGGCTTTCTTCCATACGGTTCTTTGGAGTGAGTGCTATCGGCTTCGCGTACATCTCTCATACTGACCATCCCTTCTCTTTTCAGTGCCTGTTCTATTTCTTCAAGCGGAATCTCTTCCGCTGCTGCCGCAGGAACTAGAGACTTGCAGCTCCGGACTTTCTCATCCATTCATACCTCCATATCCTCACTATATTGCTCCGGATCTCTTGGTTTCACGAAATTGGACTATCTATTACCCTTTGCTGAATGCTGGCTTTAACTCTTTATGACCACGGTTCTCTTCTCTCCCCATTCATTTGCACGAACTTGGTTGATCAGGATGTAAGTAGACACGGCATGCTGTTGGATACACACCCTCCTTTTCTCGTAGGGCAAATCAGAATACAAAATATCGAATAATTTGCGTCGCTCGAGAATATCGTACATGCAGTGTCCGTAGTATCGTGTACATCCTTCTGTGTGAACCTATGTAGCATATGTAGGTGGTCAGATCGAGAGCTATGGGTTCAACGTTCAGCGCCCTCGTCAAGAGTACATTCCAGAGTATTCCGACCGATCCTCCTGTTCAGCCTCGAGCTCGCTCTGGGATTGCGTCTCGCGTTCTTCCAGGGCCCTATTGGCTGTATCAGTCGCATGGGTTATGGCATCTTCGATGGTCTGTAGCAGATCGAGCACATCGGTCAAGGCAGTCGCATGCCCCTGCGCTTCATCTATTTCTTCCTCGATCGTGCGCGGCTCTGGCGGTGAGGCGATCCCAGGGGAAGACGCGGCTGCAGGAGGGCTCGACGGAGGATCAATGAGCGGCCGGCGGCACATTGGACAGGAGGCATGCTGATGTGTTGTCAGCGCGAGGAAAAGTAGATATGTCGAATAGAACTCACTGCGCCTCGTATCCACTTGGATATACTAGCACACAAATTTTGTCAGTATTGAGACTCTGCGCACGCGGTATGGAGGGTTGGCGGTGAAGGTGTCACTCACTCTCGTCGACAAAATATATGCCCGCATGTGTTGTGCAGCCGCGTCACGCCGAGATCCTCCACCGCGTGGGCGGGGGACTCCATGGCGAGCGCCATCTCCTCTTCCGCAAGAACGGCAAGGAGGGTATTGAAGCAAATTGGGCATACAGCATCTATAGCGAATTAGCCGGCAATTATTCCATACATGACGTGCCCTTACCACGATGCCCAAGGCGGATGATGTCGTCTTCGCTGAGGGTCGGTAGGTCTTTCATGACCCGCGTAATGTCACTGCGAGGTTCTGAGGATCAAGTCATAGTGCATGAAGATGTAATCGTCGCGTACGATGGTGAGAGCTCGTTCGTAGCAGGTGTGTTTAGCAGTTCTGCAGCAAGGCTCCTGAGCGTATCCCGAATTTCTTCGGGGAGCATCGATTCCAAGCCTCGCAGTCGGTCCGCATAGCTCTGCATGTCTGCCATGACTGTCTTGACGTTGAACGCCCGTATAGTTGAGATGAGAAATACAGAGAAAGACAAGAACGCGACGCGCGTCTACTGATCACGACAACCTAGATCGCCAGGCTCCAGATATGGCCGCCTTTAGCCTTGCCAGCGGAAGTAAATCTCGAATGAAAACATGGCGCTTGATGGCAACTTACCTCCCGCGGCTTCATTAATACAACAAAGTCACCGTTGAGCTCAGGTTGAGAGTTCGCACAAATCGGTTCTGATACCAGACAATTTAAGAGGGTGGCATTGCATTCTGACAGTAGCACAGACTACTCGACACTGGGTGGGAAGTGTATCGAATAGCACGCCGGACTCCATCCTACACGATGAGCCGTTCTTCGCCCGCTCGTTATGACGCTTTTTGAAAGGATGAGGAAGGGCGTCGCGGATGGGAGGCGCCACCTGTAGATATACATGCGAACGTCAGTAGATTTCTCTCTCGAGCACAAGAAAAAGCACATACCTGAGATGTCGATCAGCATCCTAACAAGAAGCGCGAACTCGAGTGCCCGAAGGTCGGATGAACGCTAGGAGGTAGAGAGCCTTGAAAAATGAGCATATTGTCTCTGAAAAGCATCTGGGTGAGACTCACCCTAACGAGTGCACTGCATGCAACGCGGGAGGTGCCCTGCCTGGTGGGTCCTGCTGGAAAGTGACCTCGGTGGACTGGCAGGTTTTTATACGCCGGCGTCAAAAATGAAGATGCCATCATATATCACACCTGGCCGTGTTTATAAACGCCGCAATCGATGGAGGATCCTACCAAATGGAGGGAAGATCCGAAGACCTAGCGTCCCGCCATGTCCCGCGTACCCCGGGCCTGGGACACGGTCAAAATGGTTCAACATGGCGCCCTTGGCGGAACAGCTGCCAGAAAATTATGTGTTGTTGGCAAACGTAGAAATCCAGGATCGTATTTCGGAATTGCAGACGAGTAAAGACATGGATGTCGTGGAGAATGGTGGAAAGTAAATTGTGATTTGTGGCGTGGCAGGACGGAGCGGTTCAAACTTCAGGGCAGGTCAGGGAGTGTCATAGACTGTCAGTAAGTCGCGCTGAGCCGGCTTATAATCTTACCAACAACCAGCTCGAACCTGCACTCGTTGATAGTCCTTGTCCTCAACTTACGGGAGGAGGGAAGAGAAGAAAGTGGCAAGGAAGCGGGAAGAAGTGTGGTGAATATTTCTGTGTACTTGCTCTGTCAACCCCCATGTTAATATCCGTCTGCAGAAGAAGTTACAATTTCTGTAATGGCGTACCAATTCTCTCGCAAGGGCTGTTTCAAATGTGGAAATCGTGCGTGAAATGATCATCTTTCGCGACACTAGGATAAGACTAAGCAACGTGTTGGTCGCTTAGTTGGCCATATCGCTGAGAACTGCACCTCAGCGGAACGCCTATGCTATAACTGTCGACAGCCCGGACACGAGTCTAATGCTTGCCCTTCGCCTCGCACTGTTTCCGCGAAGCAGTGGTAAGCAGATCGTAACCTTAAAAACATGTACTATTGAGTTTGACCAATTGTCCGGTTCAGTTACTCGTGCGGAGGAGTAGGTCACATTCAGGCAGAATGTCCTACTCTAAGGGTCCAGCAAGGCGGTAGCCAAAAGTGCTACGTGAGGTTCTCCATAATATCCCCTCAGCAGCATTTCTGAACCCTGAATTTCGCAGAACTGCGGTCGTTTCGGGCATATCGCGCGTGCGTGCCCGAGCGGGCCTGGGGCTGCAGGAGGTGCCTTCGCATCTCGTGCTCCACCCCCCGGGCGTGCTTTGAATACCTCGACTCTGCCTCCTGTCAAGTGTTATCGCTGCGGTGGACCCAACCATATGGCCAGGTACGGTGCTTATTCTTAGCGGCAATACTGCTGTTCGCTAGGACAACCAACTGAACGACCTTCTGGTGTTATCAGAGACTGCCTGGCACCTCCAGGATCTGCTGTGGGAGAGACAGTACCGACTGGGCCCAGCGCCGGACTGAAGGCCAAGACGTGCTACAAATGCCAGCAGGAAGGCCATGTAAGTAGCTGCCGCTTGCCATTCACGAATGAAGTCTGTCTGACGCTTTCACGTAGATTGCGAGAGATTGCCCTGAGAATGAATTTGTAGCTTAATTATGCGACTACATATTCGCCGCCGTACCACCCGTGTAGCCCCAAGAAAAAAAACTGAACGAATTCGATTGCTCGCTTTTTTGACATCCAGCTGGCAGAGGATGAGGTTCGTTGGACCTCTGGCATCCAGGGCTCTTGCATTATCAAACAATTCGCTTTGCATTCGCGCTCCGTCGTATCGCTCACACGTGGTTAAAATTGGAATGCGAGGTGAGTGGTGCAACTCGCACGGGCCTTCCATTGCTGACTGCTGTGCAATGCTCAACTGATTGGCGCGGCAAACCTTCTTTCTAGCCCAAGGTTGTTTCAGCGTCTAAATGAAACACCCTTTCGCAACAACTGTTGCAGCGATTTAGACGACGCACTTCCAAATTAGCGACGCCGGTCATTAAAGGATCAATCCAACGATTTCGTTCATTCGATAGGCTTGGCTACCGGCCGTGAGCTGGGGTATTGCGAGCGCGTATGCACATCTCACTCGTTCGGATCATACGAGCATGCTAATTATGAACCGTCGCACTCATGCCGCGAGTCCCAAAAGTAGATGTCATGAAGTTCCAATCCTAGTTCATTGCATCGCAAGCGAACACTTGTTTCAGTGTTTGGTTTGCTCATTGATCAATATCTTCCGCGTCGTTGCGGTAGGAAGCACGACTTCGGTGCTTCCTTCACCGTTGTCGTCGTTTGCTCTCATCCGTGTCTCATCGTTGCGTTCGGCTACGCCGCCTCATCATCAAGTGAGCCAACATATCACGTTTAACCCCACAACGACAGGTGCGATCGTTGTCGAAGCAATGGTACAAGACTGACATTCCTTGGAAGGTGGTAGACCCTGACCCCTCGACGTACTCCGCCGCTGGGAGAGCTGGCCTGCGAAGTCCCTGCCGGTCATTCGGTTTATCGAGGCAGAAATGATGTTTCTCAAGATCGCAACTTTGCTATGAAAACCAGTGTCATGTCGTATATCTGCACGGCTGTTCTCGCTGAAGAATCCCTTCATGTCGTCAATAGCTCGCAAGCGCTACACAGTTGCTGGATGGATGCCTCTACATGCAACAAATGATTGTGCAAAGATCAAACGCGTACACGGCGGCTACGGCACGGTTAGCTCTGGGCCTCCTCTGCTATTCGCGTATATCGCTAACCAACCTCCGAAGTATGATCCATGCACCAGGGAAATTTTGACCCGTCAGTAGTGCTCCGGTGCAATGCTATGATGTTCCACCAATCATAGTCACCTCAGTTGCGCGAATCCTCACAAGTAGCGCACAAGTAACAGGATGCTGTGGGGACATGCTCCGTGAGTAGCTTGAACGCTCTGTGGCCCGTGCATATTATACCCAGAATAGGTGCGTTTGAAGACGCCGCATGTGGCTGTGCCGCGGCCCAGTTCTTCAAACTCTACTTCTTGCCATTAACATATCAGTTTCAGCACTA
Source organism: Plicaturopsis crispa FD-325 SS-3 (assembly GCA_000827205.1). Taxonomy (NCBI): domain Eukaryota; kingdom Fungi; phylum Basidiomycota; class Agaricomycetes; order Amylocorticiales; family Amylocorticiaceae; genus Plicatura; species Plicatura crispa. The sequence goes on from KN832554.1 coordinate 811,711, forward strand.
GGTATCCTTCACCTAATCCAGCGGTACGTGACTGGATTCACTATCCGCATCTTTTTTGACCGCTTCTCTCTACAGCATTATCAAGTCTTGCCCATTTTCTGCTGGTGGTTGCAATGGATGAATGAGGCCTTGTCCATTTCGCCTCAGTAGCACCGTATGAGCCGTTTCGTAGACGCTGAAGCTGTTGATCTGCCCGTCGACTCATAGGCTCATAAGAGCTGCACTAGCGGTTGTAGCTCCAGCTATAGTACGCCCGTTTAAATTTTGCATGCCACCACGAGTACCGACCCATAATAATCCATATTCACATCTACAGGGAGGCTGGGATGACGGGAATCATCGACAGGGGCCTCCATGCTCGCTCCCCGTGGTGCAAGGCTTGGCGCACACCCCGCCGCAATCTGTGTACGGCGCCCTCCCTGTGGCACCGATGCCCGGTGTGCCCATCACCCCCATATCCCCGGCAAACACGCGGATATTTCGATTCGTTCCGGCAACGCCTGTCGCCACAAATCCACCGTTGATTAATCTAACCATTGTCGGCGCATGGGATCCAGCTCGTACTGTCTATCGAGTGGTCACTGCATCGCGGGGTGCACCGACATTCGTGAAAGACCTCGAGGACAAGCTTGTAGCGGTCATTGAGTCGCATTCGAACCACACCGTCATTGATATCCGCGGAGGAGGTGGAAGAAGAAGGATGGACCAGTGGTTGACACCGAACAGGTAAATACTTACGCCACATTCTCCGAATCTTTATGCTGACAATTTTAAATAGGGACGGTGTCTCCATGGAATGGAACAGGAGAGTGTACTCTTGGACTGCCTTTGAAGGATCCATGATTGTGAGTTGAATACCTCGCCAGTAGCGTTGTGGCATTCTCAAAGAAGTCCGAGGACAGGTCCGCAATTGCTCGCAATCCCCTCAACCATTGGCTATGGTTCGCCCGTGGGGCTCGTCATTCGAGCTGGAGGTAGAACTCGATGCTCTGCAAGCAGGCCTTTTGGAGCCATTTCTGCTTTCCACGATCCTGATACAGTGGGACCAGAACTATCCTCGTCGACAGTAATCTTACCATCATTTCAGCGTATGATTCTATTATCTATTCCTGTGAGTACCGCTTCTACAGGACGCGACGGCATCGCTAACCGTATCGACTGCAGAAAATATCTTACCATCATATCTATTGGCTCTGGTGCACAGAATGACCGGACTGTCCCGGTGACAGTTTCTCTGAGTGTAATTCGTTTCTGGCTTCATTTAGCGGTGTACTATCCTTGTATTCTGTGTTCCCTAGACCACTAAATACAACTACATTATGACCCATTACCATCCGTGCACTCACGTCTTTCTACCCGTTTTTGTATGCAAGATACTCCGGCGCATATCGGTTTGTAGCGCTAAGCCAACGGTAAGTAAACAAATACCGGCGTAACGTAAACGAACTCGAGACACACCGGCTCGATGAATAGACACCGGCTTGCAAGTCGCATTCGCCATTTAGTAGCACCATTGCGCAAACGGAATTATACTTCAAAAACTGTATCAGTGTCTACATCTCATCTAATCTCTTTTCTACGATGTTGTAGGTTCTTGTAGACGTGCAACATAAAGCAGATTTTTTATTTGCAGTCGCCGTCGCAAACGATGGTCCCAAGAGCAGGACTCTATGTTTGGTCGCTTATCTATGCAGCTTATCATCCGCATGGCGGCTGACTGTGCCGTTCACACAAGTCGTTCGCGGGACGAAAGTCTTTCTCTCCTTGCCCTTTCCCCACAGCTCACCACTAGCCGCAGTAATGCACTCGGAAAAGCAGTCAAAGGCCATCGACCTCTCACACCATCTTTCTGACTGGTCGCGCTCGCGGACGGTTAGCCCGCTCAAAGGTGCCTGCTTCGTATCCTTGGCTGGACCTTCAGATATTGACTTCACTTCTGCAGGCCTTCAGAAATACTGGGGAAAGCCTGGGCTGATCAGCCTCGCGGGTGGTCTTCCAAGCCCTGCGTACTTTCCGTTTGCTGCCATTTCCGCGGATGCATTGGCCATAGACTCTTTTGCTGCGAAGAACACCACAGAAAACTCATCGCCCCTATCCTGGCTATGGAATCTCTTTGGAGCGTCTGGCAAGGAGAAGTCAATCAGGGTGTCGATTCCAAAGTACTCGGATGATCCCAATGACATCAACCTCGAGACCGCTCTGCAGTATTCCCGAGCAATAGGCTTACCGCAGCTGTTGGACTTCGTCAAGGCATTCTCTGCCAAAGTCTTTCAGCCTGCGTACTCGGATTTCGCTGTCCTATCTCACACTGGGAACACAGACGCGTAATGCCCCTCGCAGACTCAATGTGTTCATTGTGCTTATCTTCTTGTAACTACAGATGGAATAGATGCGTAGCTACTCTCTGCAACCCTGGAGAGGGCGTCTTGACTGCCGCCTGGACGTACCCCAGTGCCGTGGCCACGATGGCACCTTACAAAGTCCTTCCCGTCCCCGTCGACATGGATGGGGAGGGGATGCGAAGTGATTCTCTCCGTGAGATCCTATCCGGATGGGATGCCGAGGCTCGCGGGATGCCCCGGTATGCTAGTAATACATGCGTTTCTCCGCAGCTCTGACGCACAACTAAATTAGGCCTCATGTGATGTACACCATTCCTGTGGGACAGAACCCCTGCGGATCGGTGAGTGTTTTCAGAATCAGAATCGTCCCTCGGGGCAGAGCATGGGCTCATGACATTACCATGACAGACCATGGGTGGCGAGCGGAAGAAGGAGATATACGCTATCTGTGTCGAGTATGGTAAGTGTGGATCGTTCTACTATGGACGATCCCGTCATTCCATCCAATCTAGATGTTATCATTGTGGAGGACGACCCGTACTACTTCTTGCAAGAAGGCGAGTATAAGCCGAAGTCCGAACGCTCCCAGCAGACCTCTGTGTCATCCCAAGGTGGGGAGGACGCCTACATCTCAAGCCTAGCCCCTAGCTATCTCAAGTACGAGTATATCGCTCACCCTTTCAGCTGCAACCGCTTACCGGTTTCTTCTGCCATAGATATGATTACGAGGGTCGCGTCATTCGCCTCGACACGTTCTCGAAGGTTAGTGCATCCCTCTCCACCCAAGCCATACTCATTGGGGCATACATTACAGACCATCGCGCCCGGCTGTCGGCTCGGATGGTTCACTTGTAGCCCCATGTTTGCCGAAAGGCTCGAAAGGCAGGGTGAAACTTCTACGCAGTCCCCCTCTGGCATCGCCCAAGCTGTTGTAGCCAAGGTGATCACTAGCTGGAAGTACGAGGGATATATTCGATGGCTACAGGGTAAGGTCGTTCTGCATCATCCTAAACAGACGAACTCATATCAGAGTTTAGGCCTTGGTACTCAATATACCCTTAGGTGCGTTTCGAGAATACTGGAGGCACTACCAAATCCGAAAGGTCACCTCTAACAAAACCATTGGTAGACGTGACCATTTTATCGACTGCCTAGCGGACGAATTCCACTTGCAGCGTGCTCCCGGTGGCGGACAAGGCGTCTGGGGCGGTAGCGATATTTATATTGCATCGCAGAAGCCGAGTCGCTGGAACAACCTCAGCGAAAAGTACGCTTCCGCTTCTCGCAAGCCGATGTTCAGTTTCGTTCCCCCGACGTCTGGCATGTTCCTCTGGGTACGTGCATCACATCGCTGCAATAACAGCAGTTTTCAATGTTCTCCTAGATCAAATTGCATCTGGAGAATCACCACGCCATCTCCTCGGAGCCAGAGGAGACTCTGGAGATCAAGCTATTTAGCCAACTTGCGGAGGCCGGCGTGCTGTTTGCACCCGGCTTCATGTTCTCGGCCGAGCAGCTGACGGATTCCACTCAAGGCCACTTCAGAATCAGCTTCAGTAACTGTGAGGTACGCCGTCATAAACTCCTTTCTCCTGCGCATCCTTGACAAACCTCTTCCTCAGACGAGCGAGATGAAGAAGGCTGCGTCCATTTTTGCGCAGGTGATGACTGAGTTTTTCAAGGAGTAGATCTCGTGGACAAGACGCGCCACATGTATATGCAACATGCTTTAGACCGGAATTTTACGTTTTGCCACACCGGCGGGTTGCGTGCTTGCGAAAGTTGAAAGTAAGATTCAATGTTCATGCTCCAAGATCCCTACCGCGGATTCGACGACACGCATCCGTCAATTGTGGAGGGGCTGTGGTGAGCCATCAGCTTCACCGTTTGTCACATCCGCTTGCTGATTTTCATTAACCTTGGCGCCTCATGTTCTGCTCGACCTCACTCAGTCACAACTTCCTGGATCGATCTCCCACATTTAATTGACGTTCTTGCACCTTGTAAGGCACCTCTGAAGATGAGAATGCAGCCTCGTTCCCTGTCCTACGATTCAGTCGCTAATTTTGTTCCACTGGCGGTAGTTATCGAAAGCCTTTCGCAGCACTGTGGAGTCTCGAGGCCCGGAAACTTCCTCAGGCTCCTTGCGCGCTTGAACTTGCAGCGCATCCTTGTGAGCATTCTTGGTTTTTACTACGAAGACTGGTTGTGAAATACAGCTTACACCGGTCCAAGTCATCGGTCTTCGAAACCAAGCGACAAACACATTTTCAGAGCCATTGAGAATCTATAAGCGACCTTTCAATCATGTCAAGAAGACTTGCGCCTCGTTGCGATATTCCTTTCATATTCTTTCATTGTCGTGTGCGCAACGAGGCCTGAGGTGACAATACCCAAAACCAACCGAAGCCCTTTACCCCAAGTAAGTCAAGACTGTCACATGCGGCGACATTCGCGATACGTGCCCAGATGCCTGAAGGTTGATATCGCATCTTTCACTGCAGGAGGCATGGGCCGTGGTCAATCGCTCCGATACTCGTGCCCACAGCCCTGACACAGGCGACGTACAAAAAGCCCCTGCGTAACGCAGGACATTGCCCGGAACATTTTCTCCCCCACCCCCGTTTCATAATGACGCCCGTAGGTGATATTTCTACGGTGAAGCATCTCAGAGCTGACACAGACATCAATCCCATCAGGTAAGAATGAAGTCAAGAGCCGAATTCCTCTTCATCGCCAAGCTGGCAGAGGAGGCCGAACGCTACGACGGTCAGTGCCTGCATACCAAACGGACTTTCATGCGTGACTGACCGATACTCTCCCGGCAGACGTTCTCCTCCAGATCAAGGGACTAATCTACTCTTTCGATGCACGCCTCACCGCCGAGGAGCGGAATCTCCTTTCTGTCGCGTATAAGAACAAGACGAATACCTTGCGAAATAGCTGGCGTATCGTCGACACATTGGAAAAGCTGGAGGCCTCCCGCGCTCACCCCCGGCTTGCAGCGCTCGTCCAGGGCCAACGCAAACACATCGAGCGCGAGCTGGCTGATGCCTGCAAAGACGCCGTGAGACTCCTGGATGACCGGCTCGTTCCACGAGCCAAAGCAGGGGAAGAGAAAGTGTTCTACTGGAAAATGTCAGTCGCGTTAGCTTTCCCCCGTCTCAGCTGCTCACACCGCTCATCAGGAAAGGGGATTATTACCGCTACCTCGTCGAATTTGCGGAGGTACACGAACGACGGCGTTTCGCCGACCTTTCGCTGGAGTCGTATAAATTTGCGTACCAGCATAGCCTCACTGCCCTTCCCCCAGCTCATCCGACTCGGCTTGGGCTCGCTCTCAATTTCTCGGTTTACTATCACGACGTCCATGGAAGTCCCGATCGTGCATGTCATTTAGCGAAGCATGCTTTTGACGAAGCCATTGCCTCCATGGATTCCTCCGGGAAGGCCGGCGAACAAAGTATGGACTCGCTCATGATTCTTCAACTTTTGAAGGACGATTTGGTTCTTTGGGCGGGGGAGATATGACCGTTCGATCAGCGGCGGACTTGTCCAGAAAATGGGCATTGATACCTCGCATTACATTATTATTTAGGTCTTCGCATGTACTCCTCTATCCCAGAATGGTGTATCTTACAACCAAGGATCGATTTTATAGTCGAGGCCGGTCACTTTCATCGTGGGGCTATCGCGTCCTGGGCGAAAGTGGCAGCGACCAACATCGGAAACACGAGGGTGGCATCAGCGTACACCTATCAAACAACGGGTTCGTTATTTGGGACACGACACGGCAATTTTAAGCTAACCTTGACAGCGTGCGCATCCGCGCGAATTTTCCCCCACGAAACAGCCTCATCGGGTCGTGCGCCCGCATCCGAACCATCATATTCTTGCCCCGTATTCTGTAAACCTTTAGCGGCGCTCGTAGTGAAATGTCAACGAAGAACTTACAATAAACACAGAGAAGTCGGCGCCGTTTCGCTAATGTAAAGTCAGCGTGGTGGACTGTGAAGCAGACATGATAGAAGCAATACAATCATCATAGAGTTGCAAATCTGATGTTTGCATACGCCTCCGCCGAGTATGATCATTCCCGCCTTTTTAGACGTTCGGGCCTTGTCATTTAATGCGCGAATGTCTCTAACAATGTCGATTGTGAACCCCGGATTGCGGAAGGAGTGGAAGTATAGCATATCGCCGATTGAGCCATCAGTCAAAGCGGGGCAGAATACGGGTATGTCATTCTGATTGTATAAATTCAGGCGATTGCATACAGTGCTAGCAAGGGCTCACGCACTTTGTAAGCCCAATAGTAGACAGACTCTTCGTTATTTATCTCTTTTCCCAGCCGCCGGATAAACGAGCTCGGTGTCCATACGATGCCAGTCTCCTTCTGCTCGGCGAGCATCGCGTCCAGGATGGGAGTAAGCCAATCCTCGAATTTACAGTAGTTATCATTTGGGACAATCAGGTTGCCGATGCGATTGATTCCGCTTTCTCGCAAGGTAGCACCATCCAAGTTGAAGTCTGCAAGATAGGTCTTGCCGATACATTTGATGAAATCCTCCTCGATGCCTCCCGCCGTTGTGACAAGACAAGAGACATGCTTGTGCTTCACCAGATGAAGGATGATTTCGCGCAGTCCCGATGAGATGAGGTTCGACGTGTAGCCTAGGAAGACTGTACACCGTGTCTGTGCACGCACTTCCGGTGATAGATATTCCTCGGATTCGTCCTCTGCGATCGGCTCGTCTGAGAGGCGCCATTTGCGCTGTCGCAGATATTATTTCCCAAATATTTCAGAGCCAGGGTAAATTGTCGCTGACCATGCGATTGACCACATCGATAGCCTTCCCGAGACTATTCGCCTGGAATCCGATGCGCTCATAGCTAGCCAAAAACTGCTGCAAAGACAGTGGGTCTTCGAAAGAGGGTCCTTGTACGGCGACCGCGTTGGGATCTACGGGATCGGAGCGTTTCAGAATGGCTTCAGCGCCAGCCGGAAGAGAGGAGGAGGACTCGGGCGCGGCCATTGGTACCAGATAGTTCAGACAAGAAACGAGTTGTAAAGGAAAGATGGACTTGGTCCCGCTGTGGCTGTAGAAAAATATTGATCGGACTCGGAACGTCGAACGTGGTCAATTCGAAAGCCACAGTTCGCGGCGTCGCGTACACTACATATTTCTGAGGACTGCAGCTCATTACACCAAAGCACAGACAGTCCTCTGTATTCCTCCTTTCCATAACAACAGCTGGGATAAGCTGGTGCTGGACATGGCCGACTCAGACAACAAGCCAGACTCTGTTGCATCGACACCGATACCCACATCACCGCCCGCAGTCGTTACTGTCGACGACCAGGAGCATGACGAGGCGCTGAAGGAAACACGGAGCCCTCCGAACGGGGCACATGAGACTCCAGACAGTGAAGATTCGTCTTCCCGTGCGTGTTCTTTCTCTCCGTCGTCAAGTAAATGAAATAAGACTGCCCACAGTCCCAGCAGGCTCGCGGCAAAGCTCAGATACCGGTAGCGCACACAACGAAAGTGTCGAGATGCAGCGCGAAGAAGCGCAGTCTGTGCAGTCGGATACTCTCGAAAACGGTGCCGAATCTATGGAGGACGTTGCGCTTGACGAGGAGTCGTCACCACCGGTTCCTCCTACCCCTTCCGCGAAGCCTACATTTACAGAGAATTTGAGGAGATCCGAAACTGTGGGCACCCCTCGAAACAACTCTCATGAGCTTCCTCCAACACCGGTGGAGAAATCTATCGACCTTCCGAACGGGCATCATGATCCTCGACCCCGTACACCAAGCTCACAACCAGCTACGCCTCAAACGCTAGAGCACAAGCGGTCACTCACCATATCAAAAGGCCACACTGTGTCGGTTGTACTCATTTCCTCTGCGCTAGAAACCATATCCGCATCCAAGGAGGCAAAACGCTCCGCACCGTTGCGCGACAGCGTGCAACGCGCATTGGAGATGGTGCGCTCTGGACAGGGAGGCGACCGACCACGAGAAATATTCGAGCCCCTCCGCTTGGCATGCGAGACACGAAGCGAGAAACTTATGATAGCAAGTCTCGATTGCATCTCTAAACTAATATCGTACTCGTTTTTTGCGGAGGAGACCCAACCGTCACACTCCTTCCCATCGCCGCCTCCATCCCCCGGTCCTCGTAATTCAACCTCCCGGACATCAGGCGCGTCGCAAGCCAATGCACCGCCACCCGCACTTGTCGACCTTGTCGCCCACACTATCACGGCCTGCCATACGGAAACAACACCAGAAACGGTCTCTCTCCAGATTGTGAAAGCGCTACTTTCGCTTGTTCTATCGCCGACTATCTTGGTCCATCATTCGTCTCTACTCAAAGCTGTTCGCACCGTCTACAATGTGTTCCTTTTAAGCGCCGACCCCGTGAACCAAATGGTAGCCCAAGGCGGACTGACACAGATGGTGCATCACGTTTTCACGCGTTGCAAAATTAGCGACGATTCAAAGACAGGCGGTGAAACAACACCCAGCCAATCCCTTTTCCCAGCGTCGACACCGAACACCTTGCATTTCCCTCCGGTCACACCGCCAACCGCGTTTGATGTCTCGGAGACTCACGAGCCATTGCCTCATACTCCCCCCAAATCATCTGCCTCTTTGTCATCCCATCCGTCCGGAGAAACGGATACCGAGCCGAATTCCTCGAATGGACCACAGCCAGGTGAAGCTGCTGAGGCTCAGAGGATAACCTTGTATGTCTACCGGTGATCTCACTTGATACTGCCTGATCTCACGAATCGCAGGGAAACCTTTGAGACGACGAATCCTCACGATTCTCTCCCTGAGGCTGGACATTCCGTGGACCATCCCCTCAATATGAACGACTTGTTCGTCAAGGACGCGTTTTTAGTATTCCGCGCATTGTGCAAATTGACCATGAAGCCGCTAAACACCGAGAGGTAAGGCGCACACCAAAACAATTTCCAGTTGTAAACTCACATGTTGCTTGGCAGCGAGCGTGACTTGAAATCGCATGCGATGCGGTCTAAACTACTGTCTCTCCATCTGGTCTTGACAGTATTGAACTCGCATATGCCGCTATTCGTGGATCCTTCCGCTATCATCTATTCCAGCTCTAACAACGAGGCTACGACATTCATCCATGCTGTCAACCAGTACCTGTGTCTCAGTCTCAGCCGCAACGCTGTTAGTCCCGTCCCCCAGGTGTTTGAAATCAGCGTAGAGATATTCTGGCGTGTGATATCCGGCATGCGAACGAAGCTGAAGGTTCGACAATGAGCTCTTCCTATCATTATCCGTCGACTAACATGGAGCCATGTAGAAAGAGATCGAGGTCCTCCTTCACGAAATATTCATTCCCATACTGGAGATGCGGACGTCGACCCTCAAGCAGAAGGCTGTCATCCTAGGGATGCTGCAACGCTTATGTCAGGAACCCCAGGCGCTCATTGAAATATACCTCAATTACGATTGCGACAGTGATGCGGTCGACAACATCTACGAGCAGTGGGTTCTCTTTGCAGTTCTTGTATTATGGCACAACTCACCATGCACACTAGCCTCATCAATATCATCTCGAAGATAGGAACGATACCATTCACTGCTGCACAGCAGAGAGCCAACGAGCCACAGAGCCCATCAATGACCCCCACGACATCGAAGAATCACAATGGCGCTGTACCTCCGGCACTTAGCACCTCTGCGTTAGCGGTGTCAGGTTCCATGGACACCTCTACGATGGGTCTGTCTGAACACCAGCTGAAGCGGCAAGGTCTCGAGTGTCTAGTCGCCGTCCTACGCTCGCTAGTCACTTGGGGCACTGGTGCGACCAAAACGGCCGATGATGGTTCCTTGGATCCCTCACGACCCAGCGAGGATACCAAGGTAGACGCGGTAGTTTCTGACCAGTCACTTGAGAAGCTCTCGGCAGCTGGCCACAGCGCAGAGGTGCTGAGGCAGCCGACCCCCGATATCGTAGATGATCCTACGAGATTTGAAAGCGCGAAACAGAAGAAAACCACACTTCTCGAGGGTATCAAGAAATTCAATTTCAAGCCGAAACGGGTTCGTGGTGGCAAAATGATTCTTTTGATTTTGTTATACTGACGTGCGAGCCAGGGTATCGAGTTCTTGATTGAGACCGGGTTCATACGGAGCAGCTCGCCCGAGGATATCGCCTCATTCTTGCACTCGACGGATGGGTTGAGCAAAGCCATGATTGGTGAATATCTCGGTGAAGGGTACGCAGCTCTACGTGCTTCTGATATCTCTTTAAGAATTGCTAATACGTTCTGATTATTAGCGACGACCGGAACGTGGCGATCATGCATGCTTTCGTCGACCAGATAGACTTCAAGAATTTGCCTTTCGTCGAGGCTTTACGGACGTTCCTACAATCATTCCGTCTACCTGGAGAATCCCAGAAGATTGATAGATACATGCTGAAATTCGCCGAACGATATATTGCCTGCAACACACAGACGCCTTTTGCTAATGCTGGTAGGTGTTGAAGTATAACTCGTCTCACCATGGAGTTGAATAATGCTCTTGCAGACACCGCCTATGTCCTTTCTTACTCTACAGTAATGCTCAATACCGACGCCCACAGCCCTCAAGTCAAGGTCCGCATGACCAAAAACGATTTCATCAAGAACAATCGGGGCATAAATGACGGTGCAGACCTTCCCGAGGAATTCTTGCTGTCAATATTCGATTCGATTACCTCCAATGAAATCCGGATGAAGGACGAGATCGATGCTGCGGTCCCCGTTGTGACTCCCGGACCGGGTTTGGCCAATGCTCTGGCAAACGTCGGCCGCGATCTACAGAAGGAAGCCTACGTTATGCAGTCCAACGGAATGGCGAACAGAACAGAGGTGAGCCCCAGTTTACTCGTTGGAACGTACGGTCCTTGACTTCAAGTCTGCAGGCACTTTTCAAAACCATGATGCGCTCGCAGCGGAAGGGTTCGAAGTCAGGCGATCAATTTTTCAGCGCCTCTCACTTCATTCACGTCAAACCGATGTTCGAGGTGGCATGGATTCCTTTCCTCGCCGGGTTATCTGGTCCTCTGCAAGACACGGACGACCTAGAAATCGTCGAACTCTGCCTGGATGGTTTCCGAAACGCCATACGAATCGTTTGCTTCTTCGATCTCGAACTCGAACGTAACGCGTTTGTCACGACACTAGCGAAGTTCACTTTCCTGAACAACCTGGGCGAGATGAAGACGAAGAACATGGAGGCCATCAAAACCCTTCTGGATGTGGCCGTTACCGAGGGGAACAATCTCAAGGCTTCTTGGCATGAAGTTCTGACATGCGTCAGCCAACTTGAGCACATGCAGCTCATTAGCAGTGGTGTCGGCGTTCCCGAGAAAAAAGGGTACGTTAGGTCCTGACAGAGGTGCAAAGCGACGCAGCTGAACACGTCTTCATAGCCGGCAGCGCAAGCTTCCCACAGAGGAATTGGCGAATGAGAGTCGATCTACCCACATCACGGTGTCCGCTGACATGGTGTTCTCTTTGAGCCACTATTTATCTGGGGTACCGTTTTTGCTTGCAATATGTTTACCACAAATTTACTAAATTTTGCCCGACAGACTGCTATCGTGGACTTCGTTCAAGCTCTGAGCGACGTTTCGTGGGAGGAAATACAATCTTCCGGGCTCTCTCAACACCCTCGGCTCTTCAGTTTACAAAAACTGGTCGAGATCTCGTACTACAACATGAACCGAATTCGTTTGGAGTGGTCGAATATGTGGGATATTTTGGGTGAACATTTCAACCAGGTATGCTCACACCGCATTCGACTGGCGAAAGTGCCACCTAACCGAGCAACAGGTCTGTTGTCACAACAACCCGCATGTTGGTTTCTTTGCGCTAGACTCCCTCCGCCAACTTGCTATGCGTTTCCTTGAAAAGGAGGAGTTACCGCATTTCAAATTCCAGAAAGACTTTTTGAAACCCTTCGAATACACCATGATTCACAACCAGAATCCTGACGTGCGCGACATGGTATGATCGTTTCCGTTGTCATATGTGTTCGAACATTGACCTTTGATTTCAGGTATTGCAATGTCTCCAACAAATGATTCAAGCTCGAGTGCAGAACATGCGCTCGGGCTGGCGGACAATGCTGGGTGTCTTCTCTGCTGCCTCCAAAGTTCTGACAGGTCTGTTTTCCTTGCCACGCCTTACTCTTGTGTCGGTCAACTCATTATCCACATAGAACGCGTCGCAAGTTCAGCATTCGAGATTGTCACTCGAGTCAACACCGATCATTTTGCGGCCATAGTCCGCTATGGTGCATTTGCTGACTTGACGGTGTGCATCACCGAGTTTTGTAAAGTCAGCAAGTACCAAAAGATCAGCCTTCTCGCTATAGCAATGCTGCGTGGCGTCATACCGGTGATGCTCAGCTGTCCCGAATGCTCGCTGTCTTCAGACGCAACGCCACCAGCGTCTCCGACGGAGGACAACATGATCAAGTACTGGTTCCCTGTACTCTTTGGCTTCTACGATATCATCATGAACGGCGAAGATCTGGAAGTCCGTCGTCTGTTAGTCGTTCAATCTTGGTCAACTACCATGTCCCTGATCTCTTTTGTTTTACAGTGCACTTGATTCTCTGTTCTCTACGCTCAAGACGTACGGAGCTACTTACCCCGTCGAATTCTGGGATACCGTTTGCCAGGAGCTGCTTTTCCCGATTTTTGCTGTCTTGAAGTCAAGTCAAGATCTCTCGCGTTTCAGCACACAGGAGGACATGAGTGTCTGGCTTTCTACGACCATGATCCAAGCACTCCGGGACCTTATCGACCTGTACACCTTCTTCTTCGACATCTTGGAGCGTTTCCTGGACGGGCTCCTAGATCTTCTATGCGTTTGCATATGTCAAGGTATGTCGCGCTGCCATTTTCGAGTCAAGATTCCCAACCCATTTCTCGACAGAAAATGACACACTGGCCCGCATCGGCACATCATGTCTCCAACAACTCTTGGAGAACAATGTCGCCAAACTTAGCGATGCCCGGTGGGAGCGAGTAGCAACGACCTTCGTGAAACTCTTCAGGACCACTACGCCGCATCAGCTTTTCGACGACGGTCTACGCTTAGAACTTGATGGAAACTCCACGCCAGATCTCTCTGAGCAAGCAGGTCAGCACTCGAGACTGAATTTTTACAACGCGTCTAACATCGTGCTTCGATTTTAGACGGCAATGGTCAGGCCATATTACCAGCACCACTGTCCCCAAGTGGTGAAAAGCCTGATCAGACGTCGCTCGGCGACCGTCGTCGTATTTTCAAGCAAATCATCGTCAAATGTGTTCTGCAGCTTTTGCTGATAGAAACAACGAATGACCTGCTGCGCAACAATGAAGTCTACTCGACGATACCTCCGGAACAGCTATTGCGTTTGATGGGTGTTCTCGATCACAGTTATCAATTTGCACGTCTGTTCAACGAAGACAAGGAGCTTCGTACTGGCCTCTGGAAAGTCGGTGAGTACTTTTTTTCGCACTCAACCCTACCTACTCTAATCCATCTCTTCGCGAAAAGGGTTCATGAAACACCTGCCCAATCTGTTGAAACAAGAATCAAGCAGTGCTTCTACATTGGTCCATGTGCTCCTACAGATGTATTATGATCCTCGACCCGACCATCAGGCAGCGAGGCCACAGATCGCTGAACGACTTTTACCGTGAGTTCTATAGGAATTTGCTTCATGCTTTTTTTCACCATTACCATCTTAGATTGGGACTTGGTGTCTTACAAGATTACAATAAGCTGCGCGCTGACACGCAGTCCAAAAACATCGCAGCTTGGACTCCGGTAGTCGCTGAGATTTTAGACGGTTTCTGTCGGTTTGATGATAAAGCAGTGCGTGAATGCATTCTTCAATTCAACATTTCTTGCTAAACCGCTCTTCTGCAGTTCGTGAGGTATCTACCCGCAGTATACCCACTCGCGACGGACTTGCTTTCAAGGGATCTTGCACCGGAGATCAGGTTAGGTTTGAAAATGTATTTTGTGCGCGTAGGGTATTCGCAGGGCATTATGGAGTCCTCCTAGCATTCATGTTCACGTTTGTATTGTTTATTTCATCTCACACGCTAATTCCATAGTTAGGCAATTGATAATTCTGAATCGGAACTCCAGCAAGATGTGCGTGATATACATGTACGGGTAGAGATATGGCTATAGACGTCAGTGATACCCGCCGTACCCTCCTTGGAACCCATTGCCTCCCTGGTATCCCCAGCCTGTGGGTTGAGCGGTGAGAGCTGGGCGTACGTGGAAGGTTAGTTGGGTTCAAGACGTCAAGTTTGTGGCACTTACGATTTGGCCGAAGAGCGTCGTACTTGTCTTGATTGGTAGCAATTCATGTTAGCGGAGTAAGAGGATGTTGTAGAGATGTAGACTCACTTGCGGGTTGGGGGTTTAGATTATCGTCTCCTCCAAATGTCCCTGACTTCATTTGAGCGAAGATATTATCGGGGGATGTATTATTGTTGTTCTGTACAGCCGATGGGAGTGGCGGAACAGGTGGCGGAGACGACATGCCATTGCCATAGGGCATTTGGCCGAATCCAGGATTGAAGCCTGTCGGATCTGAAAAGGGCGTTAATGGAGAGTTGTACTGATGAGGTAGGGGATGCGTACTGGGTTGTATGCCGCCGAAGCCGCCCTGGTTCTGGAACATGCTTCCCTGTCCGAAACCGCCATTTAGCATGCCAGTAGGTTGCGACATGAGGGGCCCGGATTGAGGGAACCCAGTGTTCTGGGGCATCATCGGTGACGGCCCTGGGAAGCCTGTGGGTTGAGAAGAAAGGAACGACGGTGGATTCGCGAAAGGAGAGACTGAGCTGCTGGGGCGTGTAGGTACGAAGTTGTTGAAGCCAGTAGTAGTGGGTATCAACGGCTGCAGCAAACTCTGGTTTGCAGGAACAGGCGCGAATGGACCGCGAGGACCATTGACGGGTGGCTGGTTCTGAGCCAGCTGACCGATGGGAGAAGGCGAATTGCCCATTCCCATGCCAGCTTGATATTGGGAAGGCGGCGCGGACATCGGCGGCGCAGATACAGTGGCGGCGGGTGGCGACATGGCGGGGCTTCTTGTGCGCAGTTCGCTAAGCCTGCTCAGTTGGTCGAATATATCAGACTCCGTCGTCTTCGCCAATGAGCTGCCTGTTCTCTGTGGCTGCTGGGGTGGCGGTGCAGGAGCCGCCGCGGGTGTGGGCGGTGCAGGGGGCGCAGGTGTGGGTGTTGCAGGAGCAGGTGGTGCGGTGGGTGCGGTGGCAGGCGGCGAAGCAACAGTAGGTTTGGTGGAACTTGGCCTGTTTGTCCATGCATCGTCATCGAAACCACTTGGCACCGCGGAACTCGTCCTAGAAGGAGGTTGCACTGGTGCAAGGGCTTCTGGACTGCCCACCTTTGGCGAGTCCGTGCGTTTGATTTGCGCGGGATCAATAGACGAAAGGTCAACATTTGACGGAGGGAGACTCTTGCTAGGCTGCGGTCGTCCGCGCCGCGGCTTGAGCGTGCCGTCGGGGGCGGCAAATAGTCCGACTTGTCTAGGCGGACTGGCAGTGGACGCAGCCCTTGATTCGCCTTGAAGCTGTCTCGCGTACTCTTCGTCTCGCCGGAGCTGCTCCTGGACTGCTGCATCTTTGGGGGGCTGAGGCTTTCGCTGCGAGATAAGCTTGGTGACGCGGATGATGTCGCCTTCGCGAAGACCGAGCGAGCGCATTGTTGCATCCGTGATATCAGGTAGGATAGCCTCGTCAATCTTGTCTCGCTCGAAGGACGACGCATATCGTGTGCAGTCATCGACGTCGCACCCTGCAGAAAGGAAGAATTCAAACCAGTCGATGGTCGGCCGCTTCTTTTGCGGCGGCGGCGCGGTCTTGCTCCGAGCAGGGAGCGACTTTCGTCGATCGGCCAAGCTTTCGTCGTCGGAGCTGCCATTCGGTGTCGGCGTAGGTCGCTTGCTCGTGGCTTTTTCGACGTAGCGCATGTCTTCAGCGGACATCTTTTCAGACGGGACCTCGATGATGACTCCGTTGACTTTATGTAGTCTCAGTTTACCGTTGCTAAATCCGAGGAAAGCCGCTTCGACACGGAATTGACCCGTTCGATCATGCCACACGCGTGTTCGGTCTGGAGGAGGACCACCTGCAACGGTTGTGGTCAGTTTTGCTGCACGTTGGAGATGTAGCATGCGACACTGACGCTTACTATCAGCAGAAGCACGGCTGGACGTAGATGCCTCTCCGCTTGGTCTGGCAGACCTGTTGTAGAAGATAAGTAGGTCATAGAGATCCTGAAATGAGGAAACTTTCATACCGACTACGTTCTGCCTCTGCCTCTCCACGTCGCTTACGGGCTTCAGCGTCAGCCTGCTCTTTCTCCTTCTGTTTTCGCTTGCGTTCTGATTCAGCGGCGGCAGCAGCAGCCTTTGCACGACGATCGGCTTCCAACTTCTTCTGCTCCTTTTCCTTCCGCTGCTTAGCGGCCTGCTCAGCCTGCTCTTTCGCCTGACGCTCGGCTTGGGCCTGTGCCTCAGCCTCTCGCTCAGCCTCCCCATCGTCTTCAGGCTCATCGGCTGTGGCGGACACAGCGGCAGAGTTCTCGGACCATTTTCCGGCTGCTGGCTATATGTCATATAGGCTCAGTGAATTGTCTAACGCAGAAATCATTGTGCATTACCTCAAGATATGAAGCTGGCACGACACCCTCCAGCCCATCCACGTTCCGGCATTTCCACCACTCATCACCATCACGCTCAAGGACCACGAGGAGTTCGTTCTCCTTTACAGAAAGCTCGTCTTCGCCGTCGGCTGCGAAGTCATAAAGCGCGATAGCGGATTCACCACCACCATCGTGAGCCACGGATTCTTCTTCGGGGTCTGGTTCTGGCTCCTGCTCTGGCTCGGGTTCATCCTCGTCAGACGACGCCTCTCGCGGTGGTATGATAGCGGGCGAGGCCGGCGAGAAATGAACGGACGCGTTCTTCTTGAGCGACTTTGTAGAGGACGTCGGGGTGGGTTCGGGTTCGTCCTCTTCTTGAGCCGAGGTGGCTATCTCCTTCGAAGAGTTGAGCTTGGAGATGATGGCATCTGCGTTGTCCTTCGAGCCAACATTGAAATGGAGGTTGATGGGTGCTGAGCCGCCAATATCGATATAGACGTGCTTATATTTCTCGACGTTAATGCTCTCGATGTCGGCGGTCTGCCATTTCTGGACGGGCGTCTTCGTGTGCGCCGGTGTAAGCTCGAGGGCACGGAACGCGTAGCAGTGTAGTGCCCACCTTATCAGATTCACTCGCAAAGAACACGGCGCCGTTCCCGACGCCCAGCGTGCCCTTCTTCTTCTTCCCCTTCTTGTCTACCTCGGAGATCGCCCATGTCTTGACGTTGTCCGGCTTCTTGGCGTCCGCTTTGACTTTGGCAGACGCTACGCGGTCGGCAGGGTCTACATATGTGCTCACCGGTCGGACCGGCTGCGAAACGAATGAGTCGGATGGAAATGAGCGGGAGGATGCATATGCGTACCGAAGGCGGTATCACAATTGCAGGCGGAGATACGGCTGCTGGAGGCTGGTCCGCTCCAGTGGACTGGTCAAGGTTAACAGGTGTGCGAGGCCGATGCCATTACCGACGTACCTCCTCAACATAGTTCCCCGGAACAAACCCGGCCTTTCCCCCTTCTGATTGACTTTGGACCAGCAGCCAGTCGTCCTCCTTGTCAAAAACATGTAGAATCTCGTCCTCCTTGACGGACAGTTCTCCCGGCGCATTCGCCTCGTAGTCATATAGCGCTTTCACGACGGAGGTATGGTCGGCCTACGGTGGGCGATCAACACCAGGAACCGCAATGGCAAGACATGGGACAGACCGGCTCAACGTATGCAGCAGGCACCAGCCCAATTGGACTGTCGTCTTCTTGGGATTCGCCCTTTACCTTTACTTTCCACCAGCTGGTGCATGGACAGGTTAACTTCCGCAGGAGAGCAGTGGGCATGTACGACTAACTCATCGTCGACCCGCTCCAGCAGAAAGAGCAGCTGGTTCTCCTTGATGGCTATCTCATCCTCTGATTGCGGCTCGTAATCGTACGAGGCTTTCAATACGGCGAGATATTCGTCTGAGCCAGTAGCCATCCGTTAGACAAGAAATCGACGCGTAGCACGGGCAGAGCAACACAGCAGGAGGTGGTAAAGTTCAGGAGCAGTTATGTGACGGCGTTCGGTGGCGCGCGCCATCTGTCACTTCTTCAATTACATCTTGTCTGCATCTTCAACGATCTTGGACTCTGCTTGGACTTCGTCGAGGCATTGCGAGGACGTCGATAGAAGAAGTGTATGCATATTCAGACAGGTACAGAAACGGTATCTACAGTATATATCCCTTGCGGTCCCGTCACACCAAAGTTTGGCACTATTCGCGCGAACGTCGTGCACCGAGGCACATGAATGAGGTTCAGCAAGGGCCAGGTTGCTCAAACTGACATAGATATCCTCTGTGTTGTCCGTGCTTGCGGTTCTCGATATCGACGCAGGTCTGGATAGGTGTCTTGGATGCATAGATTGATATATCGTATATCGTTGGAGCGCCGAGACCCGGCGATGAACATGTCGGGGCGTCATTGAAAATCCCAGAACGCCCCTCCTTGGGGTGTTGACCGTGTCGATGTCGCCATGCACGGTCACCGATCAGCGAGGTCCTGGACTCTACTTAGTGCAGATACGAATAAGGGCGACAGACCTCTGCGAGTTCTTTCTAGGCGTGATTACTGGTAGACTCTGTCACTCTGCAACCTAGTCGTGGGCAAAAAATCGACGTGCAGGCCTCTCCGAGTCGTATTATCTACCATTTCTGCTCAATGGGGGGCGTTCAAAGTTCAGCTGCATATGCAAGTAGTTTGGTTGTATTGCGTACCTAGAATTCCCTGGCTTAGGTCGTGCGTCACTCGCATGATCCCCAAGCATATCTATCGTGACTAAAATGCCAAACGATGCTCGTTAGTGGACATGGCGGATGTCTGCGATTTTTTGTGGGGGTTGTGCATGGACGTTCGGGATCTAGATCTGAAAAGAGATGCGCCACAGCTGTATAATTTTATCTCCTGCCTCCGTCTACTATCTGTAATTGCTATCGATTGCTTGACTGCCAAAGCATTGTATCACTATGAGCAGACTTAACGCAGGCGCATTCGAGTTCGTTCCCGGAAAAGGTTTCGGTCTGCCCCCACAGGCCCCGCCGTCTGAGCCTTTGCCCCCGCCAGTAGAGCGTCCACCGCAGACGGAAGCTCCTCCACCTGCACCGACCATTTCCTTGAACATCGGCGGGTCTAAGCCTACTCCTGCGCCCACACCAGCCCCAGTTACGACACCTGCACCCGCCGATGAACCTGCTCCAGCGAAGCCGGCGTCCGTTGCTGCAGCTAAAGCTTCGTCGAAATCCTCCTCTCCTGCGCCTCCATCCAAAACGTTCTCGACAGAGAAGTCAAAGACAAACATTTCTGCGGTCGCGCAGGAGGTTCACGCTGCCGCTGATGAAGCCGTTCTCGAAGATCTCTACGGAGATGGTGCGTTTTGTTATCCTACTATGCAGGACGCAGCTAATGATCTACGACCGTTGCAATAGTCAAAGAGCATCTGAACATCGTCTTCGTCGGTCATGTCGATGCCGGGAAAAGTACGATGGGTGGAAACCTTCTGTACCTTTGCGGCATGGTAGATAAGCGAACGATGGAAAAATACGAGCGGGAGGCGAAGGAAGCAGGCCGGGAGAGCTGGTATCTGAGTTGGGCCCTTGATTCCACACCGCAGGAGCGACTGAAGGGGAAGACCGTCGAAGTCGGTCGCGCGTACTTCGAGACGCCGTTCAGACGGTACACGATCCTTGATGCCCCAGGACACAAGACGTTCGTGCCCTCCATGATCACCGGCGCTGCTCAGGCAGATGTCGCGCTTCTTGTCATTTCCGCCCGCAAGGGAGAATTCGAGACAGGCTTCGAGAAAGGTGGACAGACGCGCGAGCACATCATGCTGGTGAAGACGGCTGGCGTCTCCAAAGTGATCATTGTCATCAACAAGATGGACGATCCGACCGTAGAGTGGTCGAAGGCCCGATATGAGGAAATCAAGGACAAGATTACGCCGTTCGTCAGGGCGGCAGGGTACAACCCGAAGTCGGACGTAACGTTCATTCCCGTTTCCGCTTATGCTGGTTCCAACCTGAAGGAGAAAGTGCCCAAAAGCGTTTGTTCTTGGTGGGAGTACGTCTACTTCACTTTCTCCATGCTGCGTCTTCTCTCTCTGACAAGTTGGTTTTTAGCGGTCCCTCACTTCTTGAGCACATGGACCACATGCCGATGGTTACACGGAAAATCAGCGCGCCATTCATGATGCCCATCTCCGAGAAATACAAAGACATGGGTACCATTGTCGTCGGAAAGGTCGAGTCTGGCCTCATGCGCAGGGGCGACAGCCTGCTTCTGATGCCCAACAGAGACGCTGTCGAGGTGGCTGCGATATACAACGAAATGGAAGACGAAGTCCAGCAAGCACTGTGTGGCGACAATGTCCGCATCCGTTTGCGCGGGGTGGAGGATGAGGACATCAGTCCGGGTTTCGTGCTGACAAGCCCGTCGAAGCCTGTGCACGCCGTCCGTCAATTCGAGGCACAACTAGCGATTTTGGAGCACAAAAACATCATCTGTGCAGGGTACACAGCAGTAATGCACATCCACACGTTAGCGGAAGAGGTGACGTTACCGGTATGTGTCGTAGTGCATTAATGGTTGTGCACACACTGACGGTGTTCAACCCTAGGCTCTGCTTCACTACTACGACAAAGCGACGGGTCGGAAGTCGAGAAAGCCACCCCAGTTTGCAAAGAGAGGTCACTTTACCTGCGTCGTCTCCTCCTTGCTCGTGATCTCACCACGGTGAACAGGTCAAAAAATTGTGGCGCTCATCGAAGCTTCAGCACCAGTCTGCGTCGAACGCTTCCGCGACTACCCACAACTCGGACGTTTCACCCTCCGAGACGAAGGTATGTTCATACCCCGTCACGACGTCTCTATTTTCGCTGACTTGTTTATTCCAGGCCGTACGATAGCTATCGGGAGGGTACGTATAGGCGAGCTCATATCGATATAATCTACTAATTGGTCCTCCAATTTTCAGGTAACTCGACTCATCGAGGGCCCGCTCGAGGAGGTCGTGGATTCGTTCGGAAACATGACAGTCGCAGCACCACCAGCTTAAAGCGCTCCTTTATATCCTCATCATCATCCCTACAATGTACCTGTGATCAAATGAAGACCTCTCGTGTATCGATATACAGTGTTGATCCATACACCATAAGTACAAGCTACCATTGTCCAACATGCTAATGGCAAAAAACTCGAACAAGACCGTTTCGCAATGTACATTGCTATTTCTGGTGAGTGAGTCTCAGGCCCACAATAAGAGACGAAAAAATAAACCGTTCTCAGCAGCCGGGATCGAACCAGCGACATCGGGATAACGAGTTAACCATTACAGTCCCGCGCTCTTCCAACTGAGCTATGCTGAGATATCATAACATTCGACGGAGGGTATTATATTGGTCTGTGATTTTGCGTTCATTTCCGATGGATTTCACTCTCCGTGACGCCTCAAGGAAGCCTCATGTTAGTGTTGCCGCCGAGGCGAGTTCAGATCGAGGTCAACTCGACCTCGCCTCGAAAATGACACAACTCGTGCAAACTCGCCTCGCCGAGTTGCACCTCGAGGTAACTCGCGAGGTGGCTGATGGACTTCCATATCCAGTAATTTACTTTCCCACCACTCACCTCGAGCTCAGGATCTGCCGTGCTAGTCTTGTCCAAGTAGGTCCAAGTCCCTAGTTTCGACATCCCCCACCGCCTGTCTACCCGAACTCAATGCTACACGACGCGTACTATGCGACAACGTACCTGGGTCCACTGCTGGTGTACTGAGAGCGCTAGGGGTGAGGAATGTGACGAACGAGGTTACAGGTATGTGCGCCGTTGGGTTCCCCGACTAGTACACTCATGTCATTATGCTACGGTTTTCGGAGCCACCGACATGCGCACTCCGAGCTAGTAGTGCATCAAGGCCACCCCCGCACTCGCATGCGCCATGCTCCCCCACAAAAAACTCCGCAGTCGCGGTACGCGTCCATTCTTTGCGCGTCGAGCAGGAGGGCAAGCTTACGGAGTACAGTGCTGTTCTTTGTGCCTCCCTTGAGCAGGTACACCGTCCCGTTTGCGCCTTTCTGCCGTGTTTTCTCAGTAGGCGCGTGCGTGCGTGACCGCGGTGAGAGACACGAAGGGGTATCAGGGTTTGCAGCGGCGCGGGCGGCGGCGTGCATAGATACTATTGTATTATAGCAATCTGATTTTTAATACATGATTGTCACTGCCGTATCCCTTGACTTGAGAGCGATCGCTATAAACTATGCACTGAAATTGTTAGGCCATGCAACACGATACTTGCAATTCCTGTGCTTTTGGCTAACGGAAATCGACGAACGTGATTGGCTGGGCAGTCGGACCGATGAACGTGGCACCTCGCGAGGTGAACTCGACC